>JAMPIV010007475.1:0-47108 GCA_024509875.1 Oreohelix idahoensis | reverse complement strand
CAGACGACCGGCTTACTGTAACTGCCGGTAGGCGGATGCCACTGGAGACTTTTGAGATAGTATTTCAAGATAAAGATGAACCGGAGAATGAAAATCGCAGACGACCGGCTTACTGTGACTGCCGGTAGGCGATGCCACTGGAGACTTTTGAGATAGTATTTCAAGATAAAGATGAACCGGAGAATGAAAATCGCAGACGACCGGCTTACTGTGACTGCCGGTAGGCGGATGCCACTGGAGACTTTTGAGATAGTATTTCAAGATAAAGATGAACCGGAGAATGAAAATCGCAGACGACCGGCTTACTGTGACTGCCGGTAGGCGGATGCCACTGGAGACTTTTGAGATAGTATTTCAAGATAAAGATGAACCGGAGAATGAAAATCGCAGACGACCGGCTTACTGTGACTGCCGGTAGGCGGATGCCACTGGAGACTTTTGAGATAGTATTTCAAGATAAAGATGAACCGGAGAATGAAAATCGCAGACGACCGGCTTACTGTGACTGCCGGTAGGCGGATGCCACTGGAGACTTTTGAGATAGTATTTCAAGATAAAGATGAACCGGAGAATGAAAATCGCAGACGACCGGCTTACTGTGACTGCCGGTAGGCGGATGCCACTGGAGACTTGAGATAGTATTTCAAGATAAAGATGAACCGGAGAATGAAAATCGCAGAGGAGAATGAAAATCGCAGACGACCGGCTTACTGTGACTGCCGGTAGGCGGATGCCACTGGAGACTTTTGAGATAGTATTTCAAGATAAAGATGAACCGGAGAATGAAAATCGCAGACGACCGGCTTACTGTGACTGCCGGTAGGCGGATGCCACTGGAGACTTTTGAGATAGTATTTCAAGATAAAGATGAACCGGAGAATGAAAATCGCAGACGACCGGCTTACTGTGACTGCCGGTAGGCGGATGCCACTGGAGACTTTTGAGATAGTATTTCAAGATAAAGATGAACCGGAGAATGAAAATCGCAGACGACCGGCTTACTGTGACTGCCGGTAGGCGGATGCCACTGGAGACTTTTGAGATAGTATTTCAAGATAAAGAGAAACCGGAGAATGAAAATCGCAGACGACCGGCTTACTGTGACTGCCGGTAGGCGGATGCCACTGGAGACTTTTGAGATAGTATTTCAAGATAAAGATGAACCGGAGAATGAAAATCGCAGACGACCGGCTTACTGTGACTGCCGGTAGGCGGATGCCACTGGAGACTTTTGAGATAGTATTTCAAGATAAAGATGAACCGGAGAATGAAAATCGCAGACGACCGGCTTACTGTGACTGCCGGTAGGCGGATGCCACTGGAGACTTTTGAGATAGTATTTCAAGATAAAGATGAACCGGAGAATGAAAATCGCAGACGACCGGCTTACTGTGACTGCCGGTAGGCGGATGCCACTGGAGACTTTTGAGATAGTATTTCAAGATAAAGATGAACCGGAGAATGAAAATCGCAGACGACCGGCTTACTGTGACTGCCGGTAGGCGGATGCCACTGGAGACTTTTGAGATAGTATTTCAAGATAAAGATGAACCGGAGAATGAAAATCGCAGACGACCGGCTTACTGTGACTGCCGGTAGGCGGATGCCACTGGAGACTTTTGAGATAGTATTTCAAGATAAAGATGAACCGGAGAATGAAAATCGCAGACGACCGGCTTACTGTGACTGCCGGTAGGCGGATGCCACTGGAGACTTTTGAGATAGTATTTCAAGATAAAGATGAACCGGAGAATGAAAATCGCAGACGACCGGCTTACTGTGACTGCCGGTAGGCGGATGCCACTGGAGACTTTTGAGATAGTATTTCAAGATAAAGATGAACCGGAGAATGAAAATCGCAGACGACCGGCTTACTGTGACTGCCGGTAGGCGGATGCCACTGGAGACTTTTGAGATAGTATTTCAAGATAAAGATGAACCGGAGAATGAAAATCGCAGACGACCGGCTTACTGTGACTGCCGGTAGGCGGATGCCACTGGAGACTTTTGAGATAGTATTTCAAGATAAAGATGAACCGGAGAATGAAAATCGCAGACGACCGGCTTACTGTGACTGCCGGTAGGCGGATGCCACTAGAGACTTTTGAGATAGTATTTCAAGATAAAGATGAACCGGAGAATGAAAATCGCAGACGACCGGCTTACTGTGACTGCCGGTAGGCGGATGCCACTGGAGACTTTTGAGATAGTATTTCAAGATAAAGATGAACCGGAGAATGAAAATCGCAGACGACCGGCTTACTGTGACTGCCGGTAGGCGGATGCCACTGGAGACTTTTGAGATAGTATTTCAAGATAAAGATGAACCGGAGAATGAAAATCGCAGACGACCGGCTTACTGTGACTGCCGGTAGGCGGATGCCACTGGAGACTTTTGAGATAGTATTTCAAGATAAAGATGAACCGGAGAATGAAAATCGCAGACGACCGGCTTACTGTGACTGCCGGTAGGCGGATGCCACTGGAGACTTTTGAGATAGTATTTCAAGATAAAGATGAACCGGAGAATGAAAATCGCAGACGACCGGCTTACTGTGACTGCCGGTAGGCGGATGCCACTGGAGACTTTTGAGATAGTATTTCAAGATAAAGATGAACCGGAGAATGAAAATCGCAGACGACCGGCTTACTGTGACTGCCGGTAGGCGGATGCCACTGGAGACTTTTGAGATAGTATTTCAAGATAAAGATGAACCGGAGAATGAAAATCGCAGACGACCGGCTTACTGTGACTGCCGGTAGGCGGATGCCACTGGAGACTTTTGAGATAGTATTTCAAGATAAAGATGAACCGGAGAATGAAAATCGCAGACGACCGGCTTACTGTGACTGCCGGTAGGCGGATGCCACTGGAGACTTTTGAGATAGTATTTCAAGATAAAGATGAACCGGAGAATGAAAATCGCAGACGACCGGCTTACTGTGACTGCCGGTAGGCGGATGCCACTGGAGACTTTTGAGATAGTATTTCAAGATAAAGATGAAACGGAGAATGAAAATCGCAGACGACCGGCTTACTGTGACTGCCGGTAGGCGGATGCCACTGAAGACTTTTGAGATAGTATTTCAAGATAAAGATGAACCGGAGAATGAAAATCGCAGACGACCGGCTTACTGTGACTGCCGGTAGGCGGATGCCACTGGAGACTTTTGAGATAGTATTTCAAGATAAAGATGAACCGGAGAATGAAAATCGCAGACGACCGGCTTACTGTGACTGCCGGTAGGCGGATGCCACTGGAGACTTTTGAGATAGTATTTCAAGATAAAGATGAACCGGAGAATGAAAATCGCAGACGACCGGCTTACTGTGACTGCCGGTAGGCGGATGCCACTGGAGACTTTTGAGATAGTATTTCAAGATAAAGATGAACCGGAGAATGAAAATCGCAGACGACCGGCTTACTGTGACTGCCGGTAGGCGGATGCCACTGGAGACTTTTGAGATAGTATTTCAAGATAAAGATGAACCGGAGAATGAAAATCGCAGACGACGACCGGCTTACTGTGACTGCCGGTAGGCGGATGCCACTGGAGACTTTTGAGATAGTATTTCAAGATAAAGATGAACCGGAGAATGAAAATCGCAGACGACCGGCTTACTGTGACTGCCGGTAGGCGGATGCCACTGGAGACTTTTGAGATAGTATTTCAAGATAAAGATGAACCGGAATGAAAATCGCAGACGACCGGCTTACTGTGACTGCCGGTAGGCGGATGCCACTGGAGACTTTTGAGATAGTATTTCAAAATAAAGATGAACCGGAGAATGAAAATCGCAGACGACCGGCTTACTGTGACTGCCGGTAGGCGGATGCCACTGGAGACTTTTGAGATAGTATTTCAAGATAAAGATGAACCGGAGAATGAAAATCGCAGACGACCGGCTTACTGTGACTGCCGGTAGGCGGATGCCACTGGAGACTTTTGAGATAGTATTTCAAGATAAAGATGAACCGGAGAATGAAAATCGCAGACGACCGGCTTACTGTGACTGCCGGTAGGCGGATGCCACTGGAGACTTTTGAGATAGTATTTCAAAATAAAGATGAACCGGAGAATGAAAATCGCAGACGACCGGCTTACTGTGACTGCCGGTAGGCGGATGCCACTGGAGACTTTTGAGATAGTATTTCAAGATAAAGATGAACCGGAGAATGAAAATCGCAGACGACCGGCTTACTGTGACTGCCGGTAGGCGGATGCCACTGGAGACTTTTGAGATAGTATTTCAAGATAAAGATGAACCGGAGAATGAAAATCGCAGACGACCGGCTTACTGTGACTGCCGGTAGGCGGATGCCACTGGAGACTTTTGAGATAGTATTTCAAGATAAAGATGAACCGGAGAATGAAAATCGCAGACGACCGGCTTACTGTGACTGCCGGTAGGCGGATGCCACTGGAGACTTTTGAGATAGTATTTCAAGATAAAGATGAACCGGAGAATGAAAATCGCAGACGACCGGCTTACTGTGACTGCCGGTAGGCGGATGCCACTGGAGACTTTTGAGATAGTATTTCAAGATAAAGATGAACCGGAGAATGAAAATCGCAGACGACCGGCTTACTGTGACTGCCGGTAGGCGGATGCCACTGGAGACTTTTGAGATAGTATTTCAAGATAAAGATGAACCGGAGAATGAAAATCGCAGACGACCGGCTTACTGTGACTGCCGGTAGGCGGATGCCACTGGAGACTTTTGAGATAGTATTTCAAGATAAAGATGAACCGGAGAATGAAAATCGCAGACGACCGGCTTACTGTGACTGCCGGTAGGCGGATGCCACTGGAGACTTTTGAGATAGTATTTCAAGATAAAGATGAACCGGAGAATGAAAATCGCAGACGACCGGCTTACTGTGACTGCCGGTAGGCGGATGCCACTGGAGACTTTTGAGATAGTATTTCAAGATAAAGATGAACCGGAGAATGAAAATCGCAGACGACCGGCTTACTGTGACTGCCGGTAGGCGGATGCCACTGGAGACTTTTGAGATAGTATTTCAAGATAAAGATGAACCGGAGAATGAAAATCGCAGACGACCGGCTTACTGTGACTGCCGGTAGGCGGATGCCACTGGAGACTTTTGAGATAGTATTTCAAGATAAAGATGAACCGGAGAATGAAAATCGCAGACGACCGGCTTACTGTGACTGCCGGTAGGCGGATGCCACTGGAGACTTTTGAGATAGTATTTTCAAGATAAAGATGAACCGGAGAATGAAAATCGCAGACGACCGGCTTACTGTGACTGCCGGTAGGCGGATGCCACTGGAGACTTTTGAGATAGTATTTCAAGATAAAGATGAACCGGAGAATGAAAATCGCAGACGACCGGCTTACTGTGACTGCCGGTAGGCGGATGCCACTGGAGACTTTTGAGATAGTATTTCAAGATAAAGATGAACCGGAGAATGAAAATCGCAGACGACCGGCTTACTGTGACTGCCGGTAGGCGGATGCCACTGGAGACTTTTGAGATAGTATTTCAAGATAAAGATGAACCGGAGAATGAAAATCGCAGACGACAGGCTTACTGTGACTGCCGGTAGGCGGATGCCACTGGAGACTTTTGAGATAGTATTTCAAGATAAAGATGAACCGGAGAATGAAAATCGCAGACGACCGGCTTACTGTGACTGCCGGTAGGCGGATGCCACTGGAGACTTTTGAGATAGTATTTCAAGATAAAGATGAACCGGAGAATGAAAATCGCAGACGACCGGCTTACTGTGACTGCCGGTAGGCGGATGCCACTGGAGACTTTTGAGATAGTATTTCAAGATAAAGATGAACCGGAGAATGAAAATCGCAGACGACCGGCTTACTGTGACTGCCGGTAGGCGGATGCCACTGGAGACTTTTGAGATAGTATTTCAAGATAAAGATGAACCGGAGAATGAAAATCGCAGACGACCGGCTTACTGTGACTGCCGGTAGGCGGATGCCACTGGAGACTTTTGAGATAGTATTTCAAGATAAAGATGAACCGGAGAATGAAAATCGCAGACGACCGGCTTACTGTGACTGGGGTAGGCGGATGCCACTGGAGACTTTTGAGATAGTATTTCAAGATAAAGATGAACCGGAGAATGAAAATCGCAGACGACCGGCTTACTGTGACTGCCGGTAGGCGGATGCCACTGGAGACTTTTGAGATAGTATTTCAAGATAAAGATGAACCGGAGAATGAAAATCGCAGACGACCGGCTTACTGTGACTGCCGGTAGGCGGATGCCACTGGAGACTTTTGAGATAGTATTTCAAGATAAAGATGAACCGGAGAATGAAAATCGCAGACGACCGGCTTACTGTGACTGCCGGTAGGCGGATGCCACTGGAGACTTTTGAGATAGTATTTCAAGATAAAGATGAACCGGAGAATGAAAATCGCAGACGACCGGCTTACTGTGACTGCCGTTAGGCGTATGCCACTGGAGACTTTTGAGATAGTATTTCAAGATAAAGATGAACCGGAGAATGAAAATCGCAAACGACCGGCTTACTGTGACTGCCAAGAGGCGGATGCCACTGGAGACTTTTGAGATAGTATTTCAAGATAAAGATGAACCAGAGAATGGAAATCGCAGACGACCGGCTTACTGTGACTGCCGTTAGGCGGATGCCACTGGAGACTTTTGAGATAGTATTTCAAGATAAAGATGAACCGGAGAATGAAAATCGCAGACGACCGGCTTACTGTGACTGCCGTTAGGCGGATGCCACTGGAGACTTTTGAGATAGTATTTCAAGATAAAGATGAACCGGAGAATGAAAATCGCAGACGACCGGCTTACTGTGACTGCCGGTAGGCGGATGCCACTGGAGACTTTTGAGATAGTATTTCAAGATAAAGATGAACCGGAGAATGAAAATCGCAGACGACCGGCTTACTGTGACTGCCGGTAGGCGGATGCCACTGGAGACTTTTGAGATAGTATTTCAAGATAAAGATGAACCGGAGAATGAAAATCGCAGACGACCGGCTTACTGTGACTGCCGGTAGGCGGATGCCACTGAGACTTTTGAGATAGTATTTCAAGATAAAGATGAACCGGAGAATGAAAATCGCAGACGACCGGCTTACTGTGACTGCCGGTAGGCGGATGCCACTGGAGACTTTTGAGATAGTATTTCAAGATAAAGATGAACCGGAGAATGAAAATCGCAGACGACCGGCTTACTGTGACTGCCGGTAGGCGGATGCCACTGGAGACTTTTGAGATAGTATTTCAAGATAAAGATGAACCGGAGAATGAAAATCGCAGACGACCGGCTTACTGTGACTGCCGGTAGGCGGATGCCACTGGAGACTTTTGAGATAGTATTTCAAGATAAAGATGAACCGGAGAATGAAAATCGCAGACGACCGGCTTACTGTGACTGCCGGTAGGCGGATGCCACTGGAGACTTTTGAGATAGTATTTCAAGATAAAGATGAACCGGAGAATGAAAATCGCAGACGACCGGCTTACTGTGACTGCCGGTAGGCGGATGCCACTGGAGACTTTTGAGATAGTTATTCAAGATAAAGATGAACCGGAGAATGAAAATCGCAGACGACCGGCTTACTGTGACTGCCGGTAGGCGGATGCCACTGGAGACTTTTGAGATAGTATTTCAAGATAAAGATGAACCGGAGAATGAAAATCGCAGACGACGGGCTTACTGTGACTGCCGGTAGGCGGATGCCACTGGAGACTTTTGAGATAGTATTTCAAGATAAAGATGAACCGGAGAATGAAAATCGCAGACGACCGGCTTACTGTGACTGCCGGTAGGCGGATGCCACTGGAGACTTTTGAGATAGTATTTCAAGATAAAGATGAACCGGAGAATGAAAATCGCAGACGACCGGCTTACTGTGACTGCCGGTAGGCGGATGCCACTGGAGACTTTTGAGATAGTATTTCAAGATAAAGATGAACCGGAGAATGAAAATCGCAGACGACCGGCTTACTGTGACTGCCGGTATGCGGATGCCACTGGAGACTTTTGAGATAGTATTTCTAAATAAAAATGAACCGGAGAATGAAAATCGCAGACGACCGGCTTACTGTGACTGCCGGTAGGCGGATGCCACTGGAGACTTTTGAGATAGTATTTCAAGATAAAGATGAACCGGAGAATGAAAATCGCAGACGACCGGCTTACTGTGACTGCCGGTAGGCGGATGCCACTGGAGACTTTTGAGATAGTATTTCAAGATAAAGATGAACCGGAGAATGAAAATCGCAGACGACCGGCTTACTGTGACTGCCGGTAGGCGGATGCCACTGGAGACTTTTGAGATAGTATTTCAAGATAAAGATGAACCGGAGAATGAAAATCGCAGACGACCGGCTTACTGTGACTGCCGGTAGGCGGATGCCACTGGAGACTTTTGAGATAGTATTTCAAGATAAAGATGAACCGGAGAATGAAAATCGCAGACGACCGGCTTACTGTGACTGCCGGTAGGCGGATGCCACTAGAGACTTTTGAGATAGTATTTCAAGATAAAGATGAACCGGAGAATGAAAATCGCAGACGACCGGCTTACTGTGACTGCCGGTAGGCGGATGCCACTGGAGACTTTTGAGATAGTATTTCAAGATAAAGATGAACCGGAGAATGAAAATCGCAGACGACCGGCTTACTGTGACTGCCGGTAGGCGGATGCCACTGGAGACTTTTGAGATAGTATTTCAAGATAAAGATGAACCGGAGAATGAAAATCGCAGACGACCGGCTTACTGTGACTGCCGGTAGGCGGATGCCACTGGAGACTTTTGAGATAGTATTTCAAGATAAAGATGAACCGGAGAATGAAAATCGCAGACGACCGGCTTACTGTGACTGCCGGTAGGCGGATGCCACTGGAGACTTTTGAGATAGTATTTCAAGATAAAGATGAACCGGAGAATGAAAATCGCAGACGACCGGCTTACTGTGACTGCCGGTAGGCGGATGCCACTGGAGACTTTTGAGATAGTATTTCAAGATAAAGATGAACCGGAGAATGAAAATCGCAGACGACCGGCTTACTGTGACTGCCGGTAGGCGGATGCCACTGGAGACTTTTGAGATAGTATTTTCAAGATAAAGATGAACCGGAGAATGAAAATCGCAGACGACCGGCTTACTGTGACTGCCGGTAGGCGGATGCCACTGGAGACTTTTGAGATAGTATTTCAAGATAAAGATGAACCGGAGAATGAAAATCGCAGACGACCGGCTTACTGTGACTGCCGGTAGGCGGATGCCACTGGAGACTTTTGAGATAGTATTTCAAGATAAAGATGAACCGGAGAATGAAAATCGCAGACGACCGGCTTACTGTGACTGCCGGTAGGCGGATGCCACTGGAGACTTTTGAGATAGTATTTCAAGATAAAGATGAACCGGAGAATGAAAATCGCAGACGACCGGCTTACTGTGACTGCCGGTAGGCGGATGCCACTGGAGACTTTTGAGATAGTATTTCAAGATAAAGATGAACCGGAGAATGAAAATCGCAGACGCCGGCTTACTGTGACTGCCGGTAGGCGGATGCCACTGGAGACTTTTGAGATAGTATTTCAAGATAAAGATAAACCAGAGAATGAAAATCGCAGACGACCGGCTTACTGTGACTGCCGGTAGGCGGATGCCACTGGAGACTTTTGAGATAGTATTTCAAGATAAAGATGAACCGGAGAAATGAAAATCGCAGACGACCGGCTTACTGTGACTGCCGGTAGGCGGATGCCACTGGAGACTTTTGAGATAGTATTTCAAGATAAAGATGAACCGGAGAATGAAAATCGCAGACGACCGGCTTACTGTGACTGCCGGTAGGCGGATGCCACTGGAGACTTTTGAGATAGTATTTCAAGATAAAGATGAACCGGAGAATGAAAATCGCAGACGACCGGCTTACTGTGACTGCCGGTAGGCGGATGCCACTGGAGACTTTTGAGATAGTATTTCAAGATAAAGATGAACCGGAGAATGAAAATCGCAGACGACCGGCTTACTGTGTGACTGCCGGTAGGCGGATGCCACTGGAGACTTTTGAGATAGTATTTCAAGATAAAGATGAACCGGAGAATGAAAATCGCAGACGACCGGCTTACTGTGACTGCCGGTAGGCGGATGCCACTGGAGACTTTTGAGATAGTATTTCAAGATAAAGATGAACCGGAGAATGAAAATCGCAGACGACCGGCTTACTGTGACTGTCGGTAGGCGGATGCCACTGGAGACTTTTGAGATAGTATTTCAAGATAAAGATGAACCGGAGAATGAAAATCGCAGACGACCGGCTTACTGTGACTGCCGGTAGGCGGATGCCACTGGAGACTTTTGAGATAGTATTTCAAGATAAAGATGAACCGGAGAATGAAAATCGCAGACGACCGGCTTACTGTGACTGCCGGTAGGCGGATGCCACTGGAGACTTTTGAGATAGTATTTCAAGATAAAGATGAACCGGAGAATGAAAATCGCAGACGACCGGCTTACTGTGACTGTCGGTAGGCGGATGCCACTGGAGACTTTTGAGATAGTATTTCAAGATAAAGATGAACCGGAGAATGAAAATCGCAGACGACCGGCTTACTGTGACTGCCGGTAGGCGGATGCCACTGGAGACTTTTGAGATAGTATTTCAAGATAAAGATGAACCGGAGAATGAAAATCGCAGACGACCGGCTTACTGTGACTGCCGGTAGGCGGATGCCACTGGAGACTTTTGAGATAGTATTTCAAGATAAAGATGAACCGGAGAATGAAAATCGCAGACGACCGGCTTACTGTGACTGCCGGTAGGCGGATGCCACTGGAGACTTTTGAGATAGTATTTCAAGATAAAGATGAACCGGAGAATGAAAATCGCAGACGACCGGCTTACTGTGACTGCCGGTAGGCGGATGCCACTGGAGACTTTTGAGATAGTATTTCAAGATAAAGATGAACCGGAGAATGAAAATCGCAGACGACCGGCTTACTGTGACTGCCGGTAGGCGGATGCCACTGGAGACTTTTGAGATAGTATTTCAAGATAAAGATGAACCGGAGAATGAAAATCGCAGACGACCGGCTTACTGTGACTGCCGGTAGGCGGATGCCACTGGAGACTTTTGAGATAGTATTTCAAGATAAAGATGAAACCGGAGAATGAAAATCGCAGACGACCGGCTTACTGTGACTGCCGGTAGGCGGATGCCACTGGAGACTTTTGAGATAGTATTTCAAGATAAAGATGAACCGGAGAATGAAAATCGCAGACGACCGGCTTACTGTGACTGCCGGTAGGCGGATGCCACTGGAGACTTTTGAGATAGTATTTCAAGATAAAGATGAACCGGAGAATGAAAATCGCAGACGACCGGCTTACTGTGACTGCCGGTAGGCGGATGCCACTGGAGACTTTTGAGATAGTATTTCAAGATAAAGATGAACCGGAGAATGAAAATCGCAGACGACCGGCTTACTGTGACTGCCGGTAGGCGGATGCCACTGGAGACTTTTGAGATAGTATTTCAAGATAAAGATGAACCGGAGAATGAAAATCGCAGACGACCGGCTTACTGTGACTGCCGGTAGGCGGATGCCACTGGAGACTTTTGAGATAGTATTTTCAAGATAAAGATGAACCGGAGAATGAAAATCGCAGACGACCGGCTTACTGTGACTGCCGGTAGGCGGATGCCACTGGAGACTTTTGAGATAGTATTTCAAGATAAAGATGAACCGGAGAATGAAAATCGCAGACGACCGGCTTACTGTGACTGCCGGTAGGCGGATGCCACTGGAGACTTTTGAGATAGTATTTCAAGATAAAGATGAACCGGAGAATGAAAATCGCAGACGACCGGCTTACTGTGACTGCCGGTAGGCGGATGCCACTGGAGACTTTTGAGATAGTATTTCAAGATAAAGATGAACCGGAGAATGAAAATCGCAGACGACCGGCTTACTGTGACTGCCGGTAGGCGGATGCCACTGGAGACTTTTGAGATAGTATTTCAAGATAAAGATGAACCGGAGAATGAAAATCGCAGACGACCGGCTTACTGTGACTGCCGGTAGGCGGATGCCACTGGAGACTTTTGAGATAGTATTTCAAGATAAAGATGAACCGGAGAATGAAAATCGCAGACGACCGGCTTACTGTGACTGCCGGTAGGCGGATGCCACTGGAGACTTTTGAGATAGTATTTCAAGATAAAGATGAACCGGAGAATGAAAATCGCAGACGACCGGCTTACTGTGACTGCCGGTAGGCGGATGCCACTGGAGACTTTTGAGATAGTATTTCAAGATAAAGATAAACCGGAGAATGAAAATCGCAGACGACCGGCTTACTGTGACTGCCGGTAGGCGGATGCCACTGGAGACTTTTGAGATAGTATTTCAAGATAAAGATGAACCGGAGAATGAAAATCGCAGACGACCGGCTTACTGTGACTGCCGGTAGGCGGATGCCACTGGAGACTTTTGAGATAGTATTTTCAGATAAAGATGAACCGGAGAATGAAAATCGCAGACGACCGGCTTACTGTGACTGCCGGTAGGCGGATGCCACTGGAGACTTTTGAGATAGTATTTCAAGATAAAGATGAACCGGAGAATGAAAATCGCAGACGACCGGCTTACTGTGACTGCCGGTAGGCGGATGCCACTGGAGACTTTTGAGATAGTATTTCAAGATAAAGATGAACCGGAGAATGAAAATCGCAGACGACCGGCTTACTGTGACTGCCGGTAGGCGGATGCCACTGGAGACTTTTGAGATAGTATTTCAAGATAAAGATGAACCGGAGAATGAAAATCGCAGACGACCGGCTTACTGTGACTGCCGGTAGGCGGATGCCACTGGAGACTTTTGAGATAGTATTTCAAGATAAAGATGAACCGGAGAATGAAAATCGCAGACGACCGGCTTACTGTGACTGCCGGTAGGCGGATGCCACTGGAGACTTTTGAGATAGTATTTCAAGATAAAGATGAACCGGAGAATGAAAATCGCAGACGACCGGCTTACTGTGACTGCCGGTAGGCGGATGCCACTGGAGACTTTTGAGATAGTATTTCAAGATAAAGATGAACCGGAGAATGAAAATCGCAGACGACCGGCTTACTGTGACTGCCGGTAGGCGGATGCCACTGGAGACTTTTGAGATAGTATTTCAAAATAAAGATGAACCGGAGAATGAAAATCGCAGACGACCGGCTTACTGTGACTGCCGGTAGGCGGATGCCACTGGAGACTTTTGAGATAGTATTTCAAGATAAAGATGAACCGGAGAATGAAAATCGCAGACGACCGGCTTACTGTGACTGCCGGTAGGCGGATGCCACTGGAGACTTTTGAGATAGTATTTCAAGATAAAGATGAACCGGAGAATGAAAATCGCAGACGACCGGCTTACTGTGACTGCCGGTAGGCGGATGCCACTGGAGACTTTTGAGATAGTATTTTCAGATAAAGATGAACCGGAGAATGAAAATCGCAGACGACCGGCTTACTGTGACTGCCGGTAGGCGGATGCCACTGGAGACTTTTGAGATAGTATTTCAAGATAAAGATGAACCGGAGAATGAAAATCGCAGACGACCGGCTTACTGTGACTGCCGGTAGGCGGATGCCACTGGAGACTTTTGAGATAGTATTTCAAGATAAAGATGAACCGGAGAATGAAAATCGCAGACGACCGGCTTACTGTGACTGCCGGTAGGCGGATGCCACTGGAGACTTTTGAGATAGTATTTCAAGATAAAGATGAACCGGAGAATGAAAATCGCAGACGACCGGCTTACTGTGACTGCCGGTAGGCGGATGCCACTGGAGACTTTTGAGATAGTATTTCAAGATAAAGATGAACCGGAGAATGAAAATCGCAGACGACCGGCTTACTGTGACTGCCGGTAGGCGGATGCCACTGGAGACTTTTGAGATAGTATTTCAAGATGAAGATAAACCAGAGAATGAAAATCGCAGACGACCGGCTTATGTGACTGCCGGTAGGCGGATGCCACTGGAGACTTTTGAGATAGTATTTCAAGATAAAGATGAACCGGAGAATGAAAATCGCAGACGACCGGCTTACTGTGACTGCCGGTAGGCGGATGCCACTGGAGACTTTTGAGATAGTATTTCAAGATAAAGATGAACCGGAGAATGAAAATCGCAGACGACCGGCTTACTGTGACTGCCGGTAGGCGGATGCCACTGGAGACTTTTGAGATAGTATTTCAAGATAAAGATGAACCGGAGAATGAAAATCGCAGACGACCGGCTTACTGTGACTGCCGGTAGGCGGATGCCACTGGAGACTTTTGAGATAGTATTTCAAGATAAAGATGAACCGGAGAATGAAAATCGCAGACGACCGGCTTACTGTGACTGCCGGTAGGCGGATGCCACTGGAGACTTTTGAGATAGTATTTCAAGATAAAGATGAACCGGAGAATGAAAATCGCAGACGACCGGCTTACTGTGACTGCCGGTAGGCGGATGCCACTGGAGACTTTTGAGATAGTATTTCAAGATAAAGATAAACCGGAGAATGAAAATCGCAGACGACCGGCTTACTGTGACTGCCGGTAGGCGGATGCCACTGGAGACTTTTGAGATAGTATTTCAAGATAAAGATGAACCGGAGAATGAAAATCGCAGACGACCGGCTTACTGTGACTGCCGGTAGGCGGATGCCACTGGAGACTTTTGAGATAGTATTTCAAGATAAAGATGAACCGGAGAATGAAAATCGCAGACGACCGGCTTACTGTGACTGCCGGTAGGCGGATGCCACTGGAGACTTTTGAGATAGTATTTCAAGATAAAGATGAACCGGAGAATGAAAATCGCAGACGACCGGCTTACTGTGACTGCCGGTAGGCGGATGCCACTGGAGACTTTTGAGATAGTATTTCAAGATAAAGATGAACCGGAGAATGAAAATCGCAGACGACCGGCTTACTGTGACTGCCGGTAGGCGGATGCCACTGGAGACTTTTGAGATAGTATTTCAAGATAAAGATGAACCGGAGAATGAAAATCGCAGACGACCGGCTTACTGTGACTGCCGGTAGGCGGATGCCACTGGAGACTTTTGAGATAGTATTTCAAGATAAAGATGAACCGGAGAATGAAAATCGCAGACGACCGACCGGCTTACTGTGACTGCCGGTAGGCGGATGCCACTGGAGACTTTTGAGATAGTATTTTTAAGATAAAGATGAACCGGAGAATGAAAATCGCAGACGACCGGCTTACTGTGACTGCCGGTAGGCGGATGCCACTGGAGACTTTTGAGATAGTATTTCAAGATAAAGATGAACCGGAGAATGAAAATCGCAGACGACCGGCTTACTGTGACTGCCGGTAGGCGGATGCCACTGGAGACTTTTGAGATAGTATTTCAAGATAAAGATGAACCGGAGAATGAAAATCGCAGACGCAGACGACCGGCTTACTGTGACTGCCGGTAGGCGGATGCCACTGGAGACTTTGAGATAGTATTTCAAGATAAAGATGAACCGGAGAATGAAAATCGCAGACGACCGGCTTACTGTGACTGCCGGTAGGCGGATGCCACTGGAGACTTTTGAGATAGTATTTCAAGATAAAGATGAACCGGAGAATGAAAATCGCAGACGACCGGCTTACTGTGACTGCCGGTAGGCGGATGCCACTGGAGACTTTTGAGATAGTATTTCAAGATAAAGATGAACCGGAGAATGAAAATCGCAGACGACCGGCTTACTGTGACTGCCGGTAGGCGGATGCCACTGGAGACTTTTGAGATAGTATTTCAAGATAAAGATGAACCGGAGAATGAAAATCGCAGACGACCGGCTTACTGTGACTGCCGGTAGGCGGATGCCACTGGAGACTTTTGAGATAGTATTTCAAGATAAAGATGAACCGGAGAATGAAAATCGCAGACGACCGGCTTACTGTGACTGCCGGTAGGCGGATGCCACTGGAGACTTTTGAGATAGTATTTCAAGATAAAGATGAACCGGAGAATGAAAATCGCAGACGACCGGCTTACTGTGACTGCCGGTAGGCGGATGCCACTGGAGACTTTTGAGATAGTATTTCAAGATAATGATGAACCGGAGAATGAAAATCGCAGACGACCGGCTTACTGTGACTGCCGGTAGGCGGATGCCACTGGAGACTTTTGAGATAGTATTTCAAGATAAAGATGAACCGGAGAATGAAAATCGCAGACGACCGGCTTACTGTGACTGCCGGTAGGCGGATGCCACTGGAGACTTTTGAGATAGTATTTCAAGATAAAGATGAACCGGAGAATGAAAATCGCAGACGACCGGCTTACTGTGACTGCCGGTAGGCGGATGCCACTGGAGACTTTTGAGATAGTATTTCAAGATAAAGATGAACCGGAGAATGAAAATCGCAGACGACCGGCTTACTGTGACTGCCGTTAGGCGGATGCCACTAGAGACTTTTGAGATAGTATTTCAAGATAAAGATGAACCGGAGAATGAAAATCGCAGACGACCGGCTTACTGTGACTGCCGGTAGGCGGATGCCACTGGAGACTTTTGAGATAGTATTTCAAGATAAAGATGAACCGGAGAATGAAAATCGCAGACGACCGGCTTACTGTGACTGCCGGTAGGCGGATGCCACTGGAGACTTTTGAGATAGTATTTCAAGATAAAGATGAACCGGAGAATGAAAATCGCAGACGACCGGCTTACTGTGACTGCCGTTAGGCGGATGCCACTGGAGACTTTTGAGATAGTATTTCAAGATAAAGATGAACCGGAGAGTGAAAATCGCAGACGACCGGCTTACTGTGACTGCCGGTAGGCGGATGCCACTGGAGACTTTTGAGATAGTATTTCAAGATAAAGATGAACCGGAGAATGAAAATCGCAGACGACCGGCTTACTGTGACTGCCGTAGGCGGATGCCACTGGAGACTTTTGAGATAGTATTTCAAGATAAAGATGAACCGAGAATGAAAATCGCAGACGACCGGCTTACTGTGACTGCCGGTAGGCGGATGCCACTGGAGACTTTTGAGATAGTATTTCAAGATAAAGATGAACCGGAGAATGAAAATCGCAGACGACCGGCTTACTGTGACTGCCGGTAGGCGGATGCCACTGGAGACTTTTGAGATAGTATTTCAAGATAAAGATGAACCGGAGAATGAAAATCGCAGACGACCGCTTACTGTGACTGCCGTTAGGCGGATGCCACTGGAGACTTTTGAGATAGTATTTCAAGATAAAGATGAACCGGAGAATGAAAATCGCAGACGACCGGCTTACTGTGACTGCCGGTAGGCGGATGCCACTGGAGACTTTTGAGATAGTATTTCAAGATAAAGATGAACCGGAGAATGAAAATCGCAGACGACCGGCTTACTGTGACTGCCGGTAGGCGGATGCCACTGGAGACTTTTGAGATAGTATTTCAAGATAAAGATGAACCGGAGAATGAAAATCGCAGACGACCGGCTTACTGTTACTGCCGGTAGGCGGATGCCACTGGAGACTTTTGAGATAGTATTTCAAGATAAAGATGAACCGGAGAATGAAAATCGCAGACAACCGGCTTACTGTGACTGCCGGTAGGCGGATGCCACTGGAGACTTTTGAGATAGTATTTCAAGATAAAGATGAACCGGAGAATGAAAATCGCAGACGACCGGCTTACTGTGACTGCCGGGGAAAAGTGAATTCTGATTTTGGCATGGGTTTTAAGTACACTTATCTGCTTGGACTTCTCCTGGTCGTCTCAGTAGGTAGGAGTTACCAACTGAATAATGTGCTTCAGTTGAGCTACAGTCCAAGAGATGACTAGGCTTTTCGATAACCTGGTTGTGAAGTTGAGTTATGATGTTCAGGTGCTGACGAGGTGTTGAATGCTTAAATGCTGTAGACTGCTCAGGGTTGCTGACTTGTGAACACCGCTAGGTTTGAGACGTAAGCACTAGTTCTCTCTGTAGCATAGAGCAACTAGGCGGTTTACTCGCAACAATTTACAGCAATCAAAATCCAGTAATTGGCTAGGATTCTGCAACTGCGCTGTGGAAGATAATAACAGGTAATCAATCTTCAGTTTTATACAGATATATTAACTACAGCCACTCTGGACATTTTGTCTCAGAATGGTGCCTAATAATATATTTACCTGAACCGTAACGTCAGTCTTTTCCTTAAAGGCGACTGTCCATTTGTTTACAAATTCCTGTCTAGCGGTAGTCTCACACTGGTCAGGTCAGTCAGGTCAACCTTTGTTACAAGCAGACGCCTGGCCGTGTGCGTCCATGCGTGACTTCATTGGAGGAATGATATTTCATTCACCCGTCCATTGAACAACATGGTTCTTCTCTCGTTCACAACAGCTTTCTTCATCACATTCCCAATATAATTAGAATGTAGTACTTTCAGATATCAGCCAGTACTTACATCATTATAATGCATCAATAACATTCAAAATACATAAATGCAAAATAGCTATCAATCTAATGTAAAGAATTAAAACCACAATACCGGTATTAAGTATTTCACACTTTACATCCATTAACTAATCCCTTGATATTAGAGTTAGCTAATTAAGCGAATACTGAGAGTTTGCTTACCGCTCAGGACTTATCCACAGCTTAAGAAATAGAACTTTAGTAGCGTTTACACACTCAAGGCACATCTACTGTAGATATGGGGCAGCTTGAGACTCTATTCTATAAGCGTGCGTTCTCTTTCAACGGTTATCAGCAAGTGATTTTAAAACTCAGCGTTTGTTCGCATGAAGTGAAGACATTTCTGATTCCCACGCCAAGTTAATTATTTCGCGTTTCTTGCTTAGACACGTAAACAGATTTATTGTGGCGGTCTTCAGTCAACCACTAAACACGGAAATATAATACTCTGAGAACCACTGTCGTTTCGACCAAGCGAATAAATCGTATAGACGTCCCTAAAGAAATACTTTTAAGTGCGTTGTAGAAGAAGATAGCTTTAGGATCGTATATGACAGGACTATTAGTGAAGACTTGAAAAACAGCTAAAGAACAGATCGCAGGTGCAAATATTTCGTAGAGAAAACAGACAAAATGTGAAGGAATAGAAAAGTAAGGAATTTTAACATAATCTAGACGAACCCTTCGAGCACTCTGTGCCACTGAGCTAAACCTATAATAGGCACAATTGTTATGAATTTTACTCATAACACTTGCCAACTCCTCAATATACTTCCTCTTGTCTCTTTTGATACTTCTTTTTACTTCTTTGTTTGCTTCTGTGAACACTTTTTGAGCCTTTGAACTTCTGGTTTTGCTTATATTAAATGCTTTCTTGTTTTTTCTGTCTTTTATCTTTTTGATGGTTTCTGTTGTTATCCATGCTTTTTGCTGTCGTTCCCTTTTCCCCAGCATTTCTTCACATGTCTCATTCCATACAGTTTTGATTTGCTGCTAATAGTCTTCTGTATTCAGTACATCTTCCAGCTGTTGGAGCACTTGAAATTTGTTGGATATTTTTACCAACGTGAAAATGCTTCTTTCACAGACTCTTCTTTGTCATTAGTTGGTGCATAACATTGGATGACTGTTGATGGGGCCGTTTGTATATATGTCTCCATGGTTACTTTGCTTTCTAAAGGGGTTACTTGCCCTTATGCTAACTTCCTCTTCCTGCACCCTGTTTCTAATAACATGGTTGATTAAACGTGTCGAGTTGAATCCACATTTATAACACATAAGGAAGGGAAACCGGAGGCCTGTAAACAGTAAATAAATATTAGACAAACATAAAGGTATGGGTAATGTCCTATCTTTCGTACCTTTTTCGTCCGCAGTGAATATATGTAGTTAGGTGTTGTTTCGTAGCGCTTAGGGTTAGGAATAGGGTTAGTATTATGGTTAACACTAACCCTAACACAAATTCTAACCCTAAGCGCTACGAAACAACACCTAACTATACATATTCACTGCGGAGCAAAAAGGTACGAAAGATAGGAAATTACCAAGGTATGTTTTCAGGCACTCGTACGAAATAAAGAAGTAGAAAACTAGACAACAGAAAAACAACAGACGTGAGTGGCTTACACAGGACTCGAACCCAGGACCTTCCGTGCGACAACCCCGCCTAGCTATGCAAGCGAATCACATTATCCTCCCTGCCATCTAGGCATCACCAAAAGAATGATGCTTCGATGACGGGTCATTAGTGCGACCCGCAACACACAACACCGGAACGAGTTGTACCCAGTGTGTTCAGGCTTCGTGATTATGCTTTATTGTGTGAGGATGTTTGACAGCCAGCCACGTCTCATTACATTTAGCAACATTTACTATATACAACCGTAAATATCAAAAGATTAAAGCTGAAACTCTTAAAGACAGCGTGCTTTTTTGCTGTCAATCCTTTTTCCCCAGTATTTCTTCCCTTCTCATTCCATACAGTTTTGATTTGCTGCCAATAGTCTTCTGTATTCACTACATCTTACAGCTGTTGGGGCACTTGGAATTTGTTGGATATTGTTACCAACGTGAAATACTTCTTTCACAGACTCTTCTTTGTCATTAGTTGGTGCATAACATTGGATGGCATTTACATTTATTTTCTGTTTAGCTGTTTTAAAAGTAGCTGTTATTACTCTGGGTCCAACGGCTTCTCATACAATGAGTGCTTTATGTGCTTCTTTACCCCTTCACTGTGGTGTGAACTTTCGTCTTCATGAACCGAGGACAGCATCAATTCACCTGTGATGAGTTTCTTCTTGTGTAACCTCTTCCACTTTGTTTCACACATTCCCAGAACCTCGATTTTATATTCCCTCATTTGTGCTGCTACTTCTGCCGCGTTCCCTTGTTTGTTCAATGTTTAAAAATTCCAGGTGACAAATCTGGAGGTTCTCCTAGAAGAAAGAAGGTTAGTCAGTAACACAGACTCCTTTCGCCTTTCTCTGTGTTGCATCATACGCCTCCCAGCGAGAGGACCTTCCCCTGTCTTGGATGGCTGTGTTTTATTTTCCTTAATTGACTTGTCATGTTTGTTGAAGTTTTTTGTGGTTTAAATTTTTTTTCTCCAGGATGGGTAACCAGCCCCATGCCCAACCTTCCTTAGTCGCTTTCTACGACATGCATGGTAGGGAACATTGTTACTATTCTTTGCTCCCCTTTCGGCCCCCGGGTACATACGGGTGCCCTGTACTGTGGTGATGAGATTTTCTTGCGTGTCTCTTACTAACGTTATGTTGTTTTCACCTCGTTTTCCACTGATAATTTTAGTTATTTTATAAACTGTGCTTTGTTCATTTTCAGTGTTGCCACTTCTGCCTGTCTTGCAAGGTCATCCAGAAATGTCCTTTTGTTGGAACGGGTTTGACGTTTTACTTCTTTGTCCAGCTGACTGTAGTGTTCGCTACATATTTCTTTTAACCTGGGAGATTTCGCTTCTGTTTTCTTTCTTTTCATTTCCTTTCTCTTCGCTATGGTGTTTAACGTTTCTGGTGTTATCCAATCTTGTCTCTTTCTTTCCTGGAATCCCAAGCATGGCTCGCTGCATTCCTTGTATATTGTTGAGATTGTGTTACTTTCTGGTCGACATCATCGGTCGCTGTTCTTTCCTGGCTTTTGGCAATCTGATATCGTCTCTTTACTCCATTACTTTTTCGTTATAAGTATTGTGTTTTCCAACTTTCGCATTGAGGTCTCCCATTACTATAATAAGATGGTACCTAGGTGCAGTTTCCATTTCGTTTTGTAGCTGTTGATAGATTTCAGCCTTGACCTCTTCATCGCTGTCGTTTGTTGGTGCATAGCATTGTATAATTGTAGTGTTGGTGAATCTCCCTTTCAGTCTTGTTCTTATCATCAGTCTGTTGTTGATGGGTTCCAGTAAAGACCTTTCCATTCCTTTCTTCAGGATGACGGCTACACCTTCGTTGAAGTAAAGTACTGTTTCCCCTGTAGCTGTTTTTATTCTCCCCGTCTCAGTCCATCTGCTCTCACTTATTCCCAGGATATGTAATTTGTAGTTCCTCATCTCTGGTGTGATCTTCCTCAGCTTTCATACTGTTACGGTATATGATATTAACGCCGTCTGCTAAAGGTTACCAGACGTGCAATTGTAAAGGTTAAGACATTTAATATATTGCGATAGATGTTTCAATTACTGAACGCTTCATACACGATCGATTATGACGTGTATAGCGTTGTTTAGGACACAGTCGGTAACTAAGAAACCATACCCTTTTTACATTGACCGTCAAGCTGTTAAGACGCGTCTGACTTTCCTTCCAATGTTGAGCATGGTATTGACATACAGATATATTTTATGCAAGTACGGACATGGGTCAGTCCATTGCTATTACGAAGATTTGAAATGATTAAAGGTCAGTACGAAAGTGAAAATTAAGGAAGGATGAATTACAGTCCATAGTATTTGATTTTGCCAGACTCATAGACTCACTGTCGGCCGTTGGAAAACCCCAACCGCGCGTGCATACAGCTATGACAATCTGCATACAGTAATTTGATTATTGGACAAGGACTGATAGGATATCTACATATCTATGCCATATATTTTCAAGTTATAATATGTACCTTTGTGATCAACATGCATGAATCGTCTTGACGTGTAAACTGTATTAAATATTTGTGGACTCTATGAACCGACTTGTCACATCAATCGTATTCCAAGGTTCAATTATTGTTCAGAATCTTCCACCCCTGCATTCGCGTAATCTTACATAGAAGGCACGATACACGATCACTCAAGAATATCAAGAAGATAAAACAATGGCCAGACATTTATAACTGTTTTATTAATATCACATGGAACATTGTTCAGGGCTAACCAAACCACGCCTTGCAACAGACCACTTGCAACAGTGGTGCCCGGTGTCTGGGGACGAGAAAACAACCAAAAACAAAAAAATTTTTTGAATGACTTTCGAAGGAAATATTTACGATCAGTTTTCGATCACATGATCCAGCTGAAGATGACGTGGAACTCAGTCTAATGCCTAACAACGCGACGTCACTGAAATTCGTGTAGGTGAAACTATCGGAGAAACTGAAGTCGTTCTTTTAAGCCTAACCAAGGGAAAAATAAGTCATTTGAAGCAGACACAAGAAATGGACTACAGGAGCAGGCAGTCAGGGGCATTAGCCTAGCTGTTGACGACCTATAGCACTGATCGAAGCAACGGGAAAGATAAGTCTAGCTGTTTAAATTGTCGTCATTGCAAAACCGTAATACTGAGTCCATTTTGCTTTGATCAGGCATGTCTATGTATTTTCATGTATATATGTTAAATTTGTTTTCCATCGTATGTATTTGTTACTAATCGTGGGAGGTAGGGAGGATGAACTGAAATTAAATTCTGCGGCTCTCACGATGCCTGAATTAATTTCGGTCGTTTCTTAGGGCAGTTAAACGATTGCACCTTTGGAAACCCCATTGAGGTTTGACATTGGACTTGTTGTCCAAATCTGCTATCGTTTGACGATTTTGCGTTAGCTGTACTGTCCCGTAGATAATTGGTGTATTTTATTCGTATTCAGTTAATAATTTTATTCAGTTCTGTACCATGTTCGTTACTATTTCGTCCATTCTCCTCTGACTATCATTTATTTTATGATTATTAAATTTTCGTCCGTTATGAGTCCTGTGACGTCATCATTTTTCGCAGTCATTTTTTTTTTTTTGTGTGTACCTTGAATATTCAGTTGACCTCCGGTCAGACCTTGCCCTTCATTTGGTCTGTGACATTTCCGCTTATTTTATTTAGTTCATAAATTCATTTTTAATTGTGAAAATGTCTTGTTTGCGTCTTGACATTGTTTGTACCCTTTAGTTGCATCATTGCTTGTCTGTCCTCATAATATATATTAATATTACATTAATAATATGATAATTATATGCAATAATACACTTGTAATTTAATTTAATTAATTTTTTCTGAAATTTAAGGTTAATATGGGACATTGCATAATTATGCAGTGATAGTCCAAGAAAGTAGCACTACAATTTATCATAGATGCCTAGGGCATAATAATATAATATATATATTGACAAAATAAATAATCTTATAGCTACCTTTGAGGTAATAGACCCATTGTATATTATTTAATATACTTTTCTGTACTAAGAGAGTGACTTAGTACATTGAACAATATAATTACTAGGAATTATACCCAACATTATTGGATATTGAGATTAATTGTGTGATATAATTACATTATATTTAACAGATATCATAACTATTTATGATATAGTATTATTTAGATACAATATTGTTACAAAATATTGTCTATTAGTTGAACTTAGACATTAAGTTCAGTACTATTGTGATTACTTATATTGAATATTTCTAAGTTGAGTAAGTATAATAATTACTCTGAAGCTACTATTGACTATTTTAATCAGTAATTATCAATAATTACTTACAGATAAAAGTCAAAATGCTTACTATAGACCATTTCGTTAAGATTGGTCGTGAATATGGTTATAAATCTCAAGAACTTCGTCAGTTTGCTGAATCAGAACTGGAAAAATATGAAAGAAAAGAAGAAGAGAAAAAAAGCTGCATTAAAGAAAGAGGAAGAAGAGAAAAAAGCTGCATTAAAGAAAGAGGAAGAAGAGAAAAAAGCTGCATTAAAGAAAGAGGAAGCAGAACTTGAGATGAAGCAAATTGCCAAGGAAAATAGATTGAGAGAGATTGCTCAACGTGAAAGAGAAGAGCAAAGAACAATCGCCAAACAGGAAGAAGAGAATAAATTGAAACGAGAGGAAATTATTTTACAACAAGAAATGGAATTGGCGCGTATTAAATTGGAGACAGCAAGATTACAAGCACAAAGTGCTGATGCAAACCAGAATAATAACGCACAAAATGGATCATCATCCAGCCAACCTAAACACTTCTACAACTTTAAATTGCCCATTTTCAACTTGAACGTCGACGACCTTTCATCGTTCCTGGCACGTTTTGAACAGACTTGCAAATCTAACCATTTGCCTGAAGAGTCATGGGTACTCAAATTAAATGAATTCTTGGTTGGAGAACCACTGACAGCTTCTCAAAATGCTGACCCATCAATAGCTAATAACTACGGTGCTATTAAGTCCTTGCTTTTACGAAGGTTTCACCTGGACGAGGAACACTGTAGGTTGAAATTTAAGGGAATTTTACCTGAATCTCTAAGGGATTTTGCAGGATTCATTGCGAACATACGCAATACATTTAATAGATGGGTTGAACTGGCAGAAGTCAACAAATCATACGACAAATTAGTTGATTTACTACTGCGGGATAAGGTATTATCTTCGGTTAGCCAGCCATTTTTTGCATATTTGCAGGAGCGTAAACCAGGTACTATGGATGAGTTAGAAAAAATTTCTTTAAACTACTGTTCGGCACATCCGAATGCAACCATTTCTAACTCCTCATTAAGAGAACCTCTACCTGTGGCGTCTAATATGGCCTACAATCATAATAGCAAACAAAGACATCACAGTGTAGACAGAAGTAGGTTCCAAAGAAATCACAATGTTAACTTTCAGAAGGGACATAATAATGATTTCAACAATAAAAATGAGTTCAACAGAGGTAGATCACGAGATAGAAATTATTCACCTCAAACAAACTACCACAATGGTCAACATAACACTCATTATAATCGATCACATACTCCCAATAATAATAGTAACTGGAATGGTAATAATCATGGCTCGAGACATCGAGATAATAGTTGCTATAGAGGACGACGAGATAATTCTAACAATTATACTCGGAATCGATCTCATTCTCGGGGATCATCTCATTACAACCATAATACAGGGGCGGCAGTTACAAATAATACTACCCCTATAGCTCAGGTCCCACTTGACAATAATACAACACAGTCTTCTGCTGCATGTTTTGCTATTAATTATAATGTGGCAAATAGTTGCCAGCAATGCAATCTTATTTTTCAGAAGGCGAAAGAAACAGTGCTCAACTGCGGACATATTATACCACAGGTAGGTCTTGCAGTCAACGATGGAACAGGCCTATTAATTTTTAACAGAGGATTAGTTAATGGATCCGTCGTCTCAGTGTTGAGGGATTCGGGATCCACAACGATTGGTGTACGACAGTCGCTGGTACATCCCAGCTGTGCAACGGGGGAATATGTCCGTTGCATGACTTTTGGTGGAACAATAGAGTTTTACCCCACAGCTATTATTCATGTTAACACTCCTTTTTTCACAGGGAACGTGAAAGTATGTATGCTAAAAAAGCCTATAGCTGATTTGATGGTCGGTCGTATACACGGCAGTAAAGATTGTACTCCATATGAGATTATAGAATGGGAGAAACGTAACCTATGCACTGGAAACGCCGTGACGACTAGAGCGCAGACTCAACTCATGGAGAAAGTTGATGATAATAAAATGGATGCAGACAACCAAGAGGAATTTGTAGTCAATTCACCTATTGACAGGGAAACATTTGCAACCAAACAAAAAGAGGATAAATCTTTAAAAAAATTTTTTAAGTTGGTTGATAAAGTTGACAATCTATCCTCAGGTAATAATAACAAACATTGTTTTGTTATTAAAAATGACATATTGATTAGATGTTTTTAATGACAAATCACAAATGAAACAACAAGTCATGGTCCCATATACTTTTAGACGGTACATTCTTCAACATGCACATGACTCACATTGTGCTGGACATATGGGATATACTCGAACACGATCTCGAGTACTGTCTTCATTCTTTTGGCCAGGGGTGTCAAGAGATATTTCGCAGTATGTACGTTCCTGTACTACATGCCAAGAAGTGAAAGCACGTGGAGCTTTTCACACGGCGCCTATTCAGGCTTGCGATATCTCAGTGAGACCTTTTGACAAGATGGCAATAGACATTATTGGTCCATTGCTACCATCGGCCAGAGGACATAGATTCGTCCTTACGTGCATTGATTTGTGCACACGATGGCCAGAAGCTATCCCATTAAAGACCACCACTACCACAGATGTAGCTGATGCACTACATCTCATCTTTTCTAGAATAGGGTTTCCTAGAAAACTTTTATCAGACCATGGGTCGCAGTTTATATCTGACACCATGAAGGAAGTCATGAAAACTTGGGACATTGATAGGAATTTAAGTAGTATTTATCATCCGATGAGTAATGGTGCGGTTGAAAGACTTAACCGTACACTTAAACAACTACTACATAAGGTTACTGCTAAGCACCCTCATGACTGGGACAGAGCACTCCCAGCTGTTCTATTTGCTTATCGGGAGGTACCGCATGAACAAACTGGCTTCTCTCCCTTTGAATTAGTTTTTGGTGCTCCCCCAAGAGGTCCTATGGGACTAATAAAAGACTTATTAATTGACGACGAGATGACTCAGGACACTCAGTCATCTTACGAATATGTGATTAATCTTCGGAAGAACATTATTGAGTCTTGCCAGTTGGCAACAGCTTCTTCTGAGGCTGCAAAAGCTAAGGCTCGATCTCTACAAAATAGGTCTCGACGATTACGCCAATTATTCCCAGGCGACGAGGCTTATGTGTTACTTCCTCACAATAACAATAAATTATTGATATCTTGGAATGGTCCTTACAAAGTCATTGATAAAATTTCCGACGTTGATTACGTCTTAGATATCAAGGGACACAAAAAGATATTTCATATTAACATGCTCAAGCAATTTCATACACGTCCTGAACACTTACAGTCAATTTTTCATGAACTAGATGACAACACAGTATCCACTTGTCATTATTCTAACTTATCTGTCATCCAGGAAGAAGAATCTTCTTTTCCTGAGGTACAGTTACCGTTACCTGTACCAGTAGTTCAACCTACTGAATCTTGGCGGGATGTAACCATCTCTTCAACGGTTACACCGCAACAGCGTCTACAGATTGCTAATCTATTACAATCTTATCCAGATGTGTTGACCGACGTCCCGGGTCGCACATCGGCTATCAGTCATGACATTACTCTCAATGATGATACACCCATTCGTGTACATCCCTATTCTGTTCCTTTACATTTCCTTGCTAAAACTACTAAGGAACTTGAACAGATGTTGTCTCTGGGAATCATTGAGACTAGTAATTCGCCATTCTCTTCTCCATTAGTGATTGTCCGGAAGAAGGACAATAACATTAGACTATGTGTTGATTATAGAAAATTAAATGCTAAGACTATAGTTGACAGCGAACCACATCCACTTATCGACGACTTACTGCCACGTCTATCCAACGCAACTATATTTAGTAAGATAGACTTAACTAAAGGTTATTGGCAGATACCACTGACCGAAAAGGCTAAGTACTACACCGCATTTTCCACTCCACAAGGTCTATACCAGTGGAATGTGATGCCTTTTGGGCTTGTTAATGCGCCAGCTACCTTCATTCGCCTGATGCGACAAATTTTATCAGGTAGACCAGACGTTATTACATATATTGACGACATATGCTTGTTTAGTTCGTCGTTTGAGGAACATGTTTCGGGACTTAGATATGTTTTTGACACTCTAAGGAATTATCATCTAACTGCTAAACCTACGAAGGTGCAAATCGCGTGTAATGAGATAACCTTTTTGGGACATATCATTGGATCGGGATATATCCGAACGTTACCTAGTACAGTCTCCAAAATTCTAAACATAGCAGTTCCTCAGACGAAGAAACAGGTCAGGAGTTTGTTAGGACTTGTTCAATATTACAGTAGATTCATACCAAACTTGTCATCCATCACGGCTGTATTGTCTTCATTGTTAAAAAAAGATATGCCGGTGAAGGTGACATGGACTGGTACATGCAATGAAACTTTCAACAAAATTATAAATTTGTTCTCACATGAACCAATTTTAAGACTTCCCGATGCTTCCAAAAGATTTTTCTTACGAACAGATGCTAGTAACTACGGCATTGGTGCATGCCTGCTCCAGAACCATGATGGCATTCTACACCCCACCTTATATATATCAAGAAAGCTGAAGCCGGCAGAAACAAAGTATTCAACAGTCGACAAGGAACTTTTGTCTGTGATCTGGGCAATAACGAAGCTTGAAAAATTCCTGCTCGGTGCTCCCTTTACCATACAGACGGACCAACGTGCTGTGGCAGCCTTGCGTCGATCTAATCATAAGAGCCAGAAACTTGCCAGATATTCAATCATCCTACAGCCATTCGAGTTCTCCATTGAACATATTCCTGGCACTGAAAATTGTGTGGCAGATGCATTGTCACGTAATCCTATTGACGACGAATAATCAACATTGACACTCTTAACCTATTTTAATCAGCACTACATTGGATTGAACGAAGTATCAACTATAAAGGAACTAACCTTGCCTTTAATTTAAACTGTATAAACACTATATGCATCACAGAATTGAATTAAAAGACAATCAAGGTATATATAGACATTCAAACTTCGTCTAACGTCCATACACGAGATATGAATACTCTTTGAACAATCATGGATTTATGTCTGACGACAAACCGAACTGATGTTCCTGTGTATACTTAATTCTTGGATGCTAGGATAAATGACATTTCTTTCCAACGTAAACGTTTGAACATTTTTGCCTAAAAGAATTCATCAGGATCAAGACTACGGATGGATCATCATATCCTATACTAATTAATTAGTTAACTTAACTTCTTAATTGAATTATTATCAATAAAATGAAATGTGAGAAAAAAAAATGAAATGAAAGAACAAAAAAAAAAAAAAGAGAACGAAATACTAAAAGAAGAAATTATGAAAAGAGAAAATAAATCTCACACAAGTATTAGATTAATAATTTTTTTTAATGTACCTATACATTATTTAGTTAGTTAAATTAGATAGTTATTATTCACTAACACTTAACACACACAATTAAGTTAAAACTTATATTCGAATTTCTTTCTATTTCTTCTTACTTAGTTTGTCTTTTCTTCTCTCATGACATCGCGTTACATTAGAACCTTAATAATTTAACTCTTAGTTTAATTAATTAATTTAATTTTAATTAGTCAAATTAATTCCTATATGACATACTAATACGACAGACCTTACTTTAATTTAATTTTCTCATTCACTATTAACATTGGACATTTATTTAGTTGATATAATGATATGTATAATATTGATATATAATGTGATTTATGATTAGATGACTATGACAAATAGTTAGTTGACACGACCGCAACACGGTTCTACTCAGAACATCGTCGGCCATATGTCACAATTGTGTTAAATTTTTTTGAAAAATTGTTAAGTCGGATAGATATTGAAAAAAAATCTATCGATTTTTTTTTCCCCGGTGTACAGGGAATTGTTACGGTATATGATATTAACGCCGTCTGCTAAAGGTTACCAGACGTGCAATTGTAAAGGTTAAGACATTTAATATATTGCGATAGATGTTTCAATTACTGAACGCTTCATACACGATCGATTATGACGTGTATAGCGTTGTTTAGGACACAGTCGGTAACTAAGAAACCATACCCTTTTTACATTGACCGTCAAGCTGTTAAGACGCGTCTGACTTTCCTTCCAATGTTGAGCATGGTATTGACATACAGATATATTTTATGCAAGTACGGACATGGGTCAGTCCATTGCTATTACGAAGATTTGAAATGATTAAAGGTCAGTACGAAAGTGAAAATTAAGGAAGGATGAATTACAGTCCATAGTATTTGATTTTTGCCAGACTCATAGACTCACTGTCGGCCGTTGGAAAACCCCAACCGCGCGTGCATACAGCTATGACAATCTGCATACAGTAATTTGATTATTGGACAAGGACTGATAGGATATCTACATATCTATGCCATATATTTTCAAGTTATAATATGTACCTTTGTGATCAACATGCATGAATCGTCTTGACGTGTAAACTGTATTAAATATTTGTGGACTCTATGAACCGACTTGTCACATCAATCGTATTCCAAGGTTCAATTATTGTTCAGAATCTTCCACCCCTGCATTCGCGTAATCTTACATAGAAGGCACGATACACGATCACTCAAGAATATCAAGAAGATAAAACAATGGCCAGACATTTATAACTGTTTTATTAATATCACATGGAACATTGTTCAGGGCTAACCAAACCACGCCTTGCAACAGACCACTTGCAACACATACCTCGTTCATAGTTCTGACGTTCCAAAAACAAATTCTAGTTTCGTGTTTAGTAGTCGGGGCATCCGTCTTCATGCCAATGGCTTCCTTTCGGCTTTTACCACTGACAGTCATACGAGCCTGAGACTCCGGATGTCCGTCCCGCATCAAAGTTTTTCCATTCGTATGTAGATGAAATAAAGTTACACGTGTGGGATGTTCTCTAACGCATTCAGAACTAAGACTGACACGTAGCGAAATTCACGATAATGCGTTAAAGTATCAATAAAATAAAAAAAGGGCGTGGACAAAAACAGAGGTAGGCAAATCACGTACCGGTAACAGACAGGCTGAGTTGGCCGAAAAACTCAAATCAACTCTCCACAATAGTAGGTTTCATGTAAAGAAAATAACATTTTAAATTGAAAGTCTGTTTTTCATGTTCTTTTACATTTTAATGCTTAAGTTAAGAAAAAAAATGTCGGCGGCCGCCCCAGTGCGGCACTACCCAAGAGCCGTCCTGAGTGTAATGTTTGGTGCTGAGTTCTTTCTAATTTAATCTTGTAAATGTGTGCTGCTGAGTCACATACTACGCTTCCATTATCAATTTTGTCTCTAATGAAAGATGAATAGATAGAACATGATCATAGTGCTTGCATCTCATCCATGACTTTTAAAATATTTAGCATGTTAATCTTCTGCAAGACACTACCAGTTTATCAACACGTTTGATATAGTTCAACAGTTGGTCTAGTCATCTAGTGCCATTCCTAGATAGCGGGCTGTTTGTTAGGCCAATGTGGAGAATCTTGCCCTCCCTTGCCAGTCTGCGCATGGAATTCATCTTTATTAACACTCTACATCAAGGTTGCCACCCAGATTTTCTTCTTAAAAAACCCCCAGAAATACACAGATTATTTTATGCCTCAAATACACGGGATAAACTATGCTTACACAATTTCTTAGTTCAACTTTAGCACAGATAAGCTGTGTGCTACCAATTTTTATTTATTTCTTCATTTTTATTTTATTTTTTATTACCAAAAATTCACAATTATATAAAAATGATTTTATAAACACCCCAATATATGAACGCTTTAAAATGAGATATTTTAACAGTAACATACTTACAGTAGTTACATTTACAAAATGTTTATCAAATGAAATATAAAATGTTAGTTGTAACTTGTTACTGTTGAAAATTGTCACTTGTCAGTGACTCGGCATCCGTGTCGACAACTTCTCCTTCGTCAAGATCATATGCATGAATTGAAAAACGTGGAATCTTGATCGCGGAGTTCCAAAATCTTTGCATATCTCTGCCGACTACGTCCTTCACGCTCATCTTCAACCACGGTTTTACTAGGATTAAACTTATCACAAACTCCATCTTTGGCAACTGCTTGCTTGGCTAGTATTCTATTGGAAACTGTTTAACACTAAAGCTTGTTGAGCTTCAGTGACATTTTTTGAGCGATTGTGCTGTCTGGAAACATCTGCTTGCAACATTCAATCAAATGATCAGCTTGCGAAAACAGTGTATTATGTTCTGCCATAAAAGCCGACAACAGTATCTCCGCTTTAGCAATTTTGTCTTGGAGACAGGGCTCTTTTGGTTTGATGAAAAACTTGTTATTAATGTTCAGAGTTTTGCTTTTGGCTTCGAAGTTTTTCATGTGCTTCTGTTTGCTTTTATGTGTCAATAAAGCTGTTTTGTTGGCATTAGTTAATATACAGGAACAGACCGTACAAATCGCAGCATAGCGATTGCCAGAGTAGTAGTATACAATGCGCAACTTAGGTATTATTCTGCAGCAGCGCTGCAGGAGCGCCTGCAGGAGCATGACTTTTATATAGGAAAAATTCTGCAGGAGCGTGACTTTTTATATAAGCGCAATCTGCAGGTGCGCTGCAGGGGCAAGATGGCGGACTTGAGATAACAAGAAGACGATGTTTATATAGAGATAATATTTAGATAACAAGAAGAGGATTTTTAGGCAAGATGGCGGACTTGGTTAGGATTCAGGCGGCGCGCCAGGCGGCGCGTGACTTTTATATAGCAAAAACGCCAGGCGGCGCGTGACTTTTATATAAGCGCATTCAGGCGACGCAAGATGGCGGACTTGAGATAACAAGAAGAGGAGGGGTAAGATGGCGGACTTGAGATAACAAGGGGGAGATAAGTAGGTTGTTGTATTGCATGACTTTTTATATAAGGAAAATGTGGCAAGATGGCGGACTTGAGATAACAAGAAGAGGAGGGTCAAGATGGCGGACTTGAGATAACAAGAAGAGGTATTTTTAGACTTTTAGACAATAGGAAGACGATAGTTAGACGATATATACATATAATAGGGAGATATATTTAGACAATAGGAAGACGATATGTATACGAACAGTTATACGTTATATTTAGACAACAGTTATTTTACAACAGTTATACAAACAGTTAGACGAACAGTTATACAAACAGTTATTTTACAACAGTTAGACGAACAGTTAGACATACAACGGACGATATAGGTAACAAAAAGGCGTTTTAGTTAATATATATATATTTTTTTTTCAAATACTAAAGGACAACTCTCAATCGCTTGGTAGGATTCTTCTTCTTCTTCTGTGGCAGATTAGGGACATCGGTCAGGTCTGTGGTAGGAAACCAACTCGGGTCTGGGGATACTGGACAGCTAGACTTCATGTATTCGTCAAACAGGTTAGTGAAGGTGGTAGGTTTCTTCGGGGGTAGATTGGTGACATCGGTCAGGTCTGTGGTAGGAAACAAACTCGGTTCTGTTGGTTGGTAACAGCTGGAGTTGATGTACTGGTCAAACGTGGTGTCCGTAGCTGGATAGGTAGCCGTGCTTGGTGGCTGTAATCGGTCAAATTCGGCGAGGATTTCGCTCTGTAATGTCAATATATGGTCAAACTCGGGTCGAGTTAACGTAATGCCGTGTTTGGTAGGAAATTTGAGGTAGGATTCACCAAAATATTTTCGCACGTGCAGTAAAGGTTGGCCTCGGTAAACACTTACAGACGCAGCCTTCAGACCACTAGCCAAAGGTTTAAGCATTTCATCACTTCTTTTAATGTAGACCCAGTTGGTGGGAGCAGTCATTTTCAACGAGGTGTATCAACGCTTGAAAAAAGTGTCTTCCGTTTATATGCAGGAATACCAGTTCAATCTGGTTTTTTAGGCGTGCCCTAGCTAGGATTTGATTCGTCGAACATCGAGCGTGTGTTAGGCAGGACGTGATTCGTCGATGTATTGCGTGGGAACAATGACACATGGCCGTATTGGGGAGAAACCCGATAGCGAAAAATACACACACCTATCTATTGATTTCGTCCCTTGTTTATGAAAGTGGGGTTGAGTTTCGCTAGCTAGGGTCTGACTAAGCGCGTAATTAATCGATCGTTGGCGTGTTGTCTAGCCGAAAAGGGTAGTAGGACCCGCTGCATAGTACCACCTCGTGTTTTGAACAAGATGAAATAAACGGCGTAGAGCCCGCAAACGTTGGTGACTACATCTTGTAAATGTCTGGCGTTGTAGTTAACAGGTCGAGTAGACACGAGCTAACACTTTAACGAGCCCAGTTCGTTTAACAAATATGGCCGACAGGAGGATGGTGCGTATCTCGTCTGTATTCATTGTCTAAGTGGTGTAGTCTGTCAAAACTTGGCGTGATTTCGAGATCTCCAAGATCGAGTCTTGCTCGGCGTAGACGAGAACCTGTAATGGTTCAAATATGTCTGACAGGAGGATGGTCCGTATCTTGTCTGTATTCATTGTCTAAGGGGTGTAGTCTGTCAAAACTTGGCGCGATTTCGAGATCTCCAAGATCGAGTCTTGCGTGGTGTGACCTCGGTGAATGTAGCTTTCTTCTTCTTCTTCGGTGGTGGATTGGGGACATCGGTCAGGTCTGTGGTAGGAAACCCACTCGGTTCTGGTGATATTGCACACCTAGAGTTCGTGTATTCGTCAAACGTGTTAGTGGAGGTGGTAGGTTTCTTCGGTGGTAGATTAGGGACATCGGTCAGGTGGGTGTCAGTGCGTCAAACGTGTTAGTGGAGGTGGTAGGTTTCTTCGGTGGTAGATTAGGGACATCGGTCAGGTGGGTGTCAGTGCGTGGTGCCTGTAGTCGGGCAATTTCGGCGAGGATTTCGGCGAGGATTTCGCTCCGTAAAGTTAACAAATCTTTAAGCACTTCATCACAGCTCTTGATGTAGGTCCAGTTGGTGGGAGCAGTCATTTTCAATAAGGTGTATCTGTCGTTATCACTGCGTTAATAAAGTGTCTCCAAAAGTCTGTTTATATGTAGGAATACCAGTTCAATCTGGTTTTTTTTTAGGCGTGCCCTAGCTAGGATTTGATTCGTCGAACATCGATCGTGTGTTAGCCAGGTTGTGATTCGTTGAAAAGGATAGTTGACGTGGTCGATGTAAAAAATGACTCATGGGTGTATTGGGGTGAGGAAAAAAAGACAACGAATATTCATAAAATGGTGGGTAATACCTTATAAAAATGAGATAGAGAAAGGGTTAGGGTTCTTGTTCCACTGTCTTTTGGTGATGTTTTTACTCCTGTTGATCGTTTTCTCGAGCCGCGTGACGCTGTATGTAGCGTATTAACACCCGCCGTAGGAACTCTACTGTTATCTCGACAAGGTGGTCATGTGGGACCACCCGTAGGAGGACGTCCTCTAGGTGCATATTAACCAGATCCTCATCCGATGACGTCAGACAGGAATGGGCTAGTTGGTTCGGTTGTTCATCCCGACAACCTTCGCAATACCGAGACTGGTTCGCCTGGAGGTAGCTTAATATGGAGGTGAGGATGTTCCGACGACGTGAAGGCATCTGTAAAAATGAAAAATAAAAAAGTTACTATATAACTATAGATAAGCAGAACATATCATAGTTCTCAACTACTCAAAAATATGACAGGGAATTTCCGATGTTGGGTGAATGTAATTACATATCGATGTACACGGGGGTAGTTGCATCTTAAATATTGTATATCACGATTCATAACGAGACTCATTTAGTGATATTTAAATTAACTGTGTTCCTGTCATTCTCTGTCCGGTTTGCTGTTCCTTAGTGTGTGTGTGAGTGTGTGTGTGTGTGTGTGTGTGTGTGTGTGTGTGTTTGCTCCAAACTTGTTCCACCCCGGGCGGTCATCTGGTTAGCATTATGTTGGACTTATTTGGTTGTGTTGTGGTACAAATAGGTTGTTGTATACGAGTTATCATTACTCTTGTTAAATACTAGTCCTCTATATTTTATTTTATACCTAGCATCGAAATGACTTACAATTAGTATTTATGCTCTATATATGTCTAAAGCTAAATTAACACATAACAGGTTATTAAGTTAGCTTTCTTGATTTGAAAGACTCGTTCACTATTTATTATCTGTAAGGTTTTAAATAGTTTTGTTAAGGTATTATTTCTATAATATTGTGTGTTCGTAAGCAATAACACGGGCTTTTTTTGTGTGTGTTTTATTAGGTATAGATACACTACGTAAAAAAGTGATCTCACCAGAACTTTGTTATCTATGTAGATGTATCATAATAGATCAACCGGCAAATACTTCTTTAAAAAATTTCTCCCCACTTGTCAAAAAAAAAAAAAAAATACTGCCCCTTGTCAAAAAAAATATATCCCCCTTATCAAGCAAATTTCGCCCCCTCGACAAAGAAATTTCGCCCCTTTGTTAAAAAAATACTTCCCCTTACCCAAAAAATACTACCCCTTGTCAAAAAATTTTTCGCCCTCTTGGTAATCAAACTTCTTCCTATTGTCAAAAAAATGTCACCCCTTGGTAATTAAATGACTCCCCCTTGTCAAAAAAAAAAAAAATACTTCCCCTTGGTAAATACTTACAGTGCCGGTCTTCAACCCGCTCCCCAACGGTTTAAGCACTTCATCACTTCTTCTCGTGTGATAAATTATTCTATCCAGAGACCGGCCTTTCTCTTACACGATCACCTTGTGATAAAACTATTTCTTACCCCTTACTTTCACATTGTCATCACTATCATCTCGGCTCAGACAGCACTATAAACATCTATTACCTACCTGATAAAAGCTACGACAAACGTTATCTACCAGTTGTATAGCAACGCCCTTTATCAGTTGGATATAAAGTAACTAGAGGAATGACGGGATATATTTTGGATGACCCCTTACGAACCTGCTTACCAAACCAAGTTAACTAATCTTTTAAATTTCTTTTTTGTCTTTATTAAACTGATATACTGTCTTTGCGCCCGCCACTCCAGTTTTCTATCTTTTAAAACATTATAGCTCGTTACTGTGCAATTATTAAACTAGTGTAACAGTTTTGTGGTTCTATTATTTTCTCTTGCGTCACTAAAAAGTGAGAATTTTAAATAAAGTAAAACACAGTCGGTTACTGTGGGTGCCGTCACCGCTAAATATAGACTATCGGAAACAAGTTTATGTCCCTTTGGTATGAGACTAGTAATTTCTGTAACCAGAGAGAATTTTTCATTGATGATATACACAAGGTATGTGTGTGTGTTGCACCGCACACAACCCGCAGGGCAGACCCAGTTTTAACTGGGTACCAGAGGAACTCTGGAATGGCTAAGGAGGCCGACCCGATGCTGGTTACAGCATCGGGCCGGCTGACTTAACACCTCGTTTCATGAAAATGTAGGTACACTACGCAAAAGTGGTCTCAGCAGAACATTGTAGTCTGGTTACAAACAACAAGCTGATTTAGAAGTAACTTTATCCTTTTTATTGGAAGGAGTTGTGTTATTATCGTTTACATGAATATAACAATTGATTGTCCCAAACCCTTCAGACAACTATGTTACTACTTGACTTGAGAAGAAAGACTTTTTTATAAACACTCTTGAGTGAATCCTCCTTTGCCTAAGCGCTATAGAATAAAGAGGAAAATATAAAATAAAAAACTAATTTGGTTTTGTGTTGTGTTGTGTGTGTGTGTGTGTATGACCAAGGGCGTTAAAAGAAAAAAACTACGTGTGTTTTGAGTTTTATTAAACATGGATGAGAGAGAAAAGAGAGAAAGAGAGATAGATAGAGAGAGAGAGAGAAGAGACAGAGAGAGAAAGAGAGAGAGATAGAGAGAGAGATAGAGAGAGAGAGAAAGAAAGAAAAGCGAGAGATCGAGAGAGATAGAGAGAGATAGAGAGAGAGAGAGAGAGAGAGAGAGAGAGAGAGAGAGAGAGAGAGAGAGAGAGAGAGAAAGAGAAAGAGAAAGAGAAAGAGAGAAAGCGAGAGAATGAGAGAATGAGAGAGATAGAGAGAAAGAGATAATGAGAAAGAGAGAGAGATCGAATAAACAGGTAAATAAAAGTCTTATTTTTTGTTCTATGGTGTTAACATATCAGAACGGTCCCCGCGCGAGCGTTGTGGCAGAAAAGATATCGATTTAAAAACCACGCGCTCACGATACAAGTTGAGCTACCCTCTCTTTTAAAATAACGAAAATATAAGTATTTATTAAAGTGTATGTTAGTTGCAACCACGGTTATAGCAAGGTGACTTAATGTGATATGTTGTTTGTATTTATACTATATTATCTCTATCTTTTTCCATGTATAGTTCAGTATTGTTTTAAAAATCAAAATACGGTATTTTTCTAAACTAGAATGCTTTTAATTTTCACTGACCGATTAATCTGTATGTAACTTTTATCATTTGTACTGACTCGTGTCCTTGTTTATTTTGTATATGTTAGGTTTATAGTAATATAGTGATTATTATCTTTTCTTATGTGATAAGTTTTAAACTAAGGAACTTTTTTCAGAACCAAGACTTTTTTTTCCTAGTACATAAAAAAATAACTCGGTTAAGTCTTAACTTATCGAAAATCAACCATATACACATTCTTTAAAAATGACGTGTAAGAATGTATCATCTTAACAAAACACACAGATAAAAATAACAGAGATTTATATTGTATCCTAACGAAAATTAGTTGTCTTTTTGGTTTGTAACTAAGAAGTAAATTTAACAAACGAATACATACTATCAGGTATTGATATGAGAAGGGTGATTTCTTTCAGAAGGCTTGGTCTTTCAGAGATGTTTCTACGTCAAGGTTTGTTTGTTGCATGAGTTTTTTTTTACACTGCTCTCATTATATCGAGGTTTTGAGACAAACACGCGTGTATGAATACACAAGCTGTTTCAGACAATAACGAGATTCAACGACCTTAATGTTTACCCACCTGTTTACGCCCGTGTACAGTTGGTTGTAAATTATCACGTAGCGATAACGGTTGTTTAAGAACTGTCACAGTAATGTTTAATCACTGTCCAGATGTTCTGAAACAGCTTGTTTCACCATGTAATATAATACTAAGACAAACAGGGCTGTTGCTCTAAATGTCTTATTTGACACGGACGATTATCGATCCCCACCGACAACCGCTAGCAATTGTTTACCTAACCACAGATGTTTATAACTTGAATTACCCCTTGGAGTTTCAACATTAGCGAACATTTATTTGTGACATGAGACAAATGTATCGAGAAAGAAAAGGCATTAGACAGACTGTTACGAATGTTTACCACACAAAAAAAATATCTAACAAGTATTTTGAAATAAACAAGAAAAAGTGATGAGAAACACAGACAAGTTGAGAAAGAGAGACAGAGAGAGAGAGAAAGAGAGACAGAGAGAGACACACAGAGAGAGAGAGAAAGAGAACGAGAGAGAGAGAGAGAGAAAGAAAAGGCATTAGACACATTTTAACAAATGGTTACAAAAAATAAATAGAGTATCTAACAAGTCTGTTGAAATAAACAAGAAAAAGTGATGAGAAACACAGACAAGTTGAGAAAGAGAGACAGAAAGAGAGAGAGAGAGAGAGAGAGAGAGAGAGAGAGAGAGAGAGAGAGAGAGAGAGAGAGAACGAGAGAAAGAAAAGGCATTAGACACATTTTAACAAATGGTTACAAAAAATAAATAGAGTATCTAACAAGTATGTTGAAATAAACAAGAAAAAGAGAGACAGAGAGAGAGAAAGAGATACAGAGAGAGACAGAGAGAGAGAGAGAGAGAGAGAGAGAACGAGAGAGAGAAAGAAAGGCATATGATTTTCTTTGTGAGTACGTTTTAACAAGTGTTTACAAAAAATATCTAAGTATTTTGAAATAAACTTAACAATAAGTGAGAAACACAGAGAGATAATTGTGTAAAGTGATTAGGGGTCTAGTTCATTCATTCTATTTCACTGGATTTTGTGTTAATTTAAATCTATTAAATTAAACCGTCTCAATAGTTCCAGTTGTAAATGTAATGACATACCTGCTATATTATTTCCAAAAGCTAATAGATGTTAAATGCTTAAATTAACTTTTAAAGTCGCGAAGGAATTTATATATATATATATATATATATATATATATATATATATATATATATATATATATATATATATATATATATATATATATATATATATATATATATATTATAATATTAGGGATTCTCTTATGGGGTAGTGGATCTCACAATGAATTATGTTAGACACAAGCTGTTCGCGATGATTTGGTTCGAACGCTAACGGCTCGATAGATCGTGTTTAAGAAGAAGCTAATTATCAGCAATGTTTAATCAATGCAGCTGTTCTGAGAGATCTTTTTTCACATTGTGATAAAATAATTAGAGAAAATAATCCAGATGGCCATATGTGGTTGCATTAGACAAATAGCACAGCTGCTCACACATGCGAGTTTGGACATTCAGAAAACGGACGGCTTTTGTTCAACAAAACTCCGTTCAGATGAGTATACATTATTAACCTCCCTCGAAGTCAACTATTTTACGTGTAAACATAAAACAAAAATGTGTTTCCAAGCTTGTAAAGAACAATGATGTTAAACACTTTAACAGCTGTGACATGCACGTGTCTACATTACAACCAAGTTGTTGTGTGTCTCTCTATATAAATACCTTGTATATTCGGTTAGTTGAATCACACCAGCAAACAGCTCTTACATATTTCTCAACGAAGGACGTGAGTTTCTAAAATGGCAGCAATATTTAGTGTCGGGTATCGAAACACAGATTTTAACTTAGCTGACTTAAAGGCGATGCTCGAAGTAATTCCTGAGAACCCTAGTTTTGTTTTTATACCGGGAGACATCAGTAACAGAGCGCGTTTGGTTTTATTAGAATGGGTTTCATCTGTTTGCGAAGCTTATAAATGCCAGAAACAAACATTTCAGTTAACCATCGCTCTTTTAGAACATTATGGAAGTAAGGAGCAGTTAAACATAGAAAACTTTCAGTTTGTCGGCTTAACCTGTCTATTCATAGCTAGCAAGTTTGAAGAAGAGGGAGTGTTGAGGGTGCGTGATTTAGTCGATCTATACTGAAGCACATTAAAAACGCACCACTATTATATATACTGATGCCGAGAAGCTGGCAAAAAAAAGTGTGGGAATGGATTTTCTCCGTGTTTGCCATGTGGTAGAGAGCGAATGGCTGCTGGAATGGAAAGTGCAAGATTCAACCCATGGGTGTGTGTACAGACTACATGAAAACGATGAAAGTTACACGTGCAACACGATTCTCAACAGCTATGACCCTGAAAATGTGTACGCGTTGTGGCAGTATACTCGGTATAAAAAGGCCGTTGAGACAAAACACCCAGTACATGTGCTTGAAATGCCACGACTATCTGAAAACGACCGCCAACGAGCCATTGGTATGTTGGAGACCGGAATGAGCTCCCGGGCGATTGCCAGAAGGATGAATTGCCACCACAGCACTATTGTACGTCTCAATGAACGTTACGGAATCACTGGCAGTGCCCGGGATAGACTTCGGAGTGGCCAACCACGAGTTACTACCCCTGCGCAAGATCGTCATATTGTGCTGAGTCACCTAAGGAATTGACTCTCCCGGCAAGTCAAACAGCAAGAGCAATAGTGGGTAGACATGGGCAAGTCTCTCGAATGACAGTCATACGACGACTCAGAGATACAGGCCTTACTGCAAGACGACCTTATGTTGGGCCAAACTTGACTCACAGACATCGTTAGCAGCGCCTGCAATGGGCAGAGCAACATATCAGATGGACTAGACTGCAGTGGAATGCTGTCCTATTCACAGACGAGAACAGATTCAACATATCCTTTGCAGATGGACGTATGCGGATTTAGTGACGGTGTGAAGAGTGCTTTGCAGATTGCTGTGTCAACCGATTTCGAGGTGGCAGTATTCACATTTGGGGAGGATTCAGTTTTCACCATCGCTTGCCTCTTCACGTCTTCCGTGGAAATGTTAATGTTGTGACATATCGAGATGAGGTTCTGGATGCACTGGTTGCTCCTGCGTTCACAATTTATCCAGACTTGCAGCTTCTCCAGCAGGATAACGCACGTGCATTTTTTTGTATTTTTGGTTTTCTCCCTTGCCTGCACAGAATGCAATGAATTTCATAACAATCAATTGTACAAATTAATGACTAGCATGGATTCATAGGAAAATGAATAAAGATTCCAAATATGTAAACTTGTACACACTTATATTTACATTCCACACTCTGTTCCTGGATTATACAGGTGGTGCGTTTTTAATGTGCTTCAGTATATATTGTAACACCCGTACCGCGAATGAATATCTCAGTCTAGAGCGCCACATATTACATACAATACAATTCTCAGTGAACCCGATGACAATGTTATCATGGGTGGAAATATATCTCGGGATTATCAGTTTAGAGGCGAATGTTCGTGTTACAGAGGTAGAGCTGGAACAGATAATAACCATGTGTAACCTAACGCTATGCAACGAGCACTTGTTAACGTGCAATTATCACATCTTGGCAATCGGCGTTTTGTCGTTCTTCTATGATATTCGCTATCTGAGGGTGATCTCGGGGCTACACATGTCTGATATAACCATTTATCTACCCTATATGGCACCATATTATCAATTCGTGGTAGAGACACATTGTTAAGATGATAAATTCTTACACGTCATTTTTAAAGAATGTGTATATGGTTGATTTTCGATAAGTTAAGACTTAACCGAGTGTTACGTACATTTATTACCTACGGGGGTAGTCTTCGGTCCTGCCAAATGTACGCACCAGTTTTATATAGTTATATTATTTGTGCGTTCGATTGATTCACGCACTGACGTGCACAATGCTGTGTGAGTTGCTTTGGTCGCACGTGTAACCTAGTTGAGTAGTTTCTGACGTCATGTAAGGGGCAGCTCGGACCATATTTATGTCCGCTGTGTTATCCTTTGATTTTGGCAAATTTGAAGAAGCCATCAGTTGTATTCGTATCTATTGGTCTTCATGGCGAAGCCAATAGTGGAAGTATGAAGTAAGTGTCGCCCCATTTCTTATGGCAAGTTTAATTATGTAAATTAAAGTATCAGGCCGCTCCTATTAATGGTCTAGCGGGAATTCATCGGAGATGACATTCCTAGAATTGGACACACGGAGTCGATAGCCTTTGGAATCTTTTCGTAGAGGGAGAATCCATATGTGGAATCAAGTTAATGAATATATATATGCTTCACATGTTTAATATGCCGTTTTACCTATGCCAAAGTCGTGGCATGGATACCGAGAGGTTAGCCAAGATGAAATACTAACCTGGTTGTATTGTTATATCTGCCTTTGTTTGGATTGGATATGCTATCTAAGAATTTTATGAAGAAAGTCTGGGATGCTTACAAGTATGATATAAATTATTGCTCCGTGAGAATGAATCCGTTTGCCTTAATAAACGTCCTTGGGAGAAGGTCAACGGACGTTAATACCATGTCTGTTATATGGTAATGGAAGTGATCCTTAGTCACTGGAATATAAGAGAACTTAACTGTTAGAGAATCTACAACAACTATTAACAGTGATATTAACATTTTGACGTATGATCTTCGCATCTGTAACTATGATTGTCCTGTTCCACTTCGTTGGTGTCACGTCAATAAAATATATGTACAGTAATCACCGACTTGTGTGCTGCCAATACTTGCCCAGTTCACCCAATTCAACGATACTTGTTGGAATTTTCGTTTGAAGAACATTGTTGACATTCATTCCGTTTTAACCATTCGCGTTTCAATTTACCTCTTCACTGAACTCAACGATAAAATGGAGTCAACAATAATTGGTGTGCCAGTGTGGTCTGGAAATATCTAACTTCCAAGGAACGTACCCATCCAAATTATCGTTTGAAAAGAAGAATTTTTACTTTCAAGGCGACATCATCTCAATTTGGATCCTAGCGTGATATGAATCAGATTCAACTTACGTTTACCAAGGTCAAGGTCTTCAATCAACCTCCACGTCAAGTTTCACAGTGACTGATTACTTGGAGATCATCTCTTCATCATTATTACGTGCGAGCTGTAATCTAGATACGCAGAACGAAGTATTTTATCTGTAGACGTACATCCACGGAGACGAGGCACATTGATTTTTTACCTGCACGCGAGATGAGTATAACGTGTTTCCGTTGTCCACTTTATTACGCTTAGTTGTGCCTTCCGTGATATGTCCACATTCATATTTTTCGTGTTAAGTGTTATATGTTGTGTATTCTTCGTGGGAGGTAGGGAGGTTGATCTGACGAACGAGATCCATCTCGAAGCCAATTCGGGCTCTTCGTCAGACGTTCTGTAGGACATTATTTTGCAGACTTCCCGCAGTGGAATGTTCCTATGCGTGAGCATAGAAGGATCTTTGGTCCACTGTGTCTGGTAGTCTGTGACACCTGACTGTTTTAGCTGTTTCGTCAAGTTTTAATTGTTGTTTTTGGTAGTTATTTTTACTTGTACCTTATTTTCATGATGTATTTTGTATGTGATTATTGTCCATCTTACCTGACTGTCGTTCAGTTTTTTACAAAGCATATGTTTTTACACTGTGTTGTCAATTGTCTTGTGCATTATTTGATCGTAGATGTCATCGTAATTTTTTACGACATTCTATTTTAGTTCCACATCTTATTTTATTTGATTTCTACGACTGTAGTCATTTGTCTTGATTATCGTGTCGTGTCAGTATTGTGCTATTGTCTGTCACGTTATTGCTTTCACACCATTTCATGTTATAAAATTACATTATTAATTATTAATATTATTGCCTATTATATAAATTGATTTTACCGTTCTAGAACAGGAACGAAAACCACTAGTTGTAGTAACAATTTTAAGTAGTATTATTACATAATAAAATTGAATAATGGCTACCTTAGACTATTTCATTAAGCAAGCAAAAGCTCTTCAGATGGCTCCTGAGGAAGCAAAAGCATTTGCACTTGCAGAATATAAGAAAGCTCAAGAAATAGAAGCTGATCAGAGAAGGTTCGAAACTTTACGTTTGGAAAATTTGAAATTTGAGGCAGATCAAAAAAGGATTGAGGCTGAGGAGAATGAAAAGAAGAGGAAATTTATAGCTGAGGAAGAGGAGAAAAAAATGAGATTAGCCGCTGAATTAGAAGAGAAACGATTTCAGCGAGAGGCAGAACAGAAGCAAAGGGAGGCTGAAGATAGACTTAAAAAAGAAATGGAAGAAAAAAGATTAATAGCTGAAAAAGAAATGGAAGTTAAACAAAAAGAAATGCAAGAAAGAAGATTAATAGCTGAACAAAACACAAAACGACTTCAGCTTGAGATGGAAGAGAATGAAAGAAAACGACAGCATGAACTGAAATTAGCAGAGTCAGAATATGAGAGACTTAGGTTAACTCAGGAAGCTAATTCTCAGAGAACTTTTGAAAGCCAAACTTCATCCAGACATAATAATTTTAAGGAAATTCACCTTAAATTACCAAAATTTAATCCCCCGTCTGATGACGTGATATTCTTCCTGGATAGGTTTGAGGCCACTTGTGTGTCTTATAACGTGGATAAAAGCTCTATACTGTACAGCATATCTATCCAGATTACTTACAGGGGACGCATTAGCAGTTTATCATACCACCAGCATTGGTGAGAAAAATGACTATAATGCTCTTAGAGCGGCTCTTCTGCAAAAATTCCAAATGACAGAAGACCAATATCGATCAAGATTTCATACATTACTACCTCAATCTAGCAAAAATTTTAGTGATTTTCTGTCACAAATACGACTAACATTAGAAAGATGGATCGAATTATCCAAAATTGAAAAGTCGTATGAAGGTCTCTTCGATTTACTGATGCGCGATAAGGTACTTTCGTCTGTAAATCCTACATTTCTCGCATTTTTACACGAACGGAAACCTTTATCTATGAAAGACTTAGAAACAGCATGCTAAAAAATTTTTGCACTGCTCACCCAAACATGGATCTAAGTAATGCACAGATTAAGAATGAATTGCCTGTTGCTTTTGCAGCACAACAAAACAATTTTTCACGCAATCGTTCTTTTAGTGCTGACAGATATGTCAATAAGGGAAATAATGACAATTTTAACAATGGTAATTTTTACAAAGGGAAGCTATTTTTAACATCAATCTGCTCCATTTAATGTTTCTTGGAATCAGGCTCACAGATCGCGAGATTTTGGTAACAATAATTTTAAAAATAATCAAGGACATTATAATAAACAAAACTGGAGATCAAGATCTCAGGGTCCGCAAAACAAACAATTTTTTGGAAATAAACCATTTTACCAACATCATAACGATAATTATACAAATTATCGGACTCATCCAAATTTTAACTCTAGCAGAAACTACAATTATGGCAATTTTAATGACAAAAATCAAAATCGATCACGTCGACGAGATAGATCGTTGAGTAATACGAATAGACATTCTAATGTCGCTTTTAGTGATACCACAGGCTAACATTGAACAGGGTAAAGGAGCTGAAATCTTCATAATGCTATGTGTTGTTCTCTTGATTGTACCAAAGTCAAAGATTGTTCAGAATGCCTCTACTCTGTTCCAGACCAGGGCGATCACGACGCTGCGTTGCGGACATTTACCTTACTAGTCTAAGTCT
>JAMPIV010007474.1:0-32821 GCA_024509875.1 Oreohelix idahoensis | reverse complement strand
CCTTGAACTCTGCTTCTTTCATCCTCATTTGGCCCATTACACTATGACCAAGGTTGACTATGGTTTCTTCCTTCTTTTAGTTTAAAACCCATAATGCGCTCCGAGACAAAGTTCCATCCCTTGATACTATCTTTTTGATTTTGGGCCACAAATGCAAACCCACGCCCCTTTAGCCCTTTCAGACATGGGTACACCACTGTAGAGCAGCGTGTTGCCATCGAGATCCATGACTCCTTGTCCTTTTTTCTTTGTTTCCGTTATAGCCAGGATTTCTAGTTTTGCTTTCCTCATCTCTTCCACCCGAGTACATAATTCTAGTTTTTACAAAATTTGCATAACACAACGTATTTAATAAGCTTGAAGTAAGAGAACATAGCATTTGAGCATAAACCACTAAAGGGATTGATAACCATAATTTTAAGCGCCTTTAGAGTTACGCGAACGGAGAGCAGAATAAAATGCACGAGAAAAGTGAGCAAAATGTAAACATTTATAGAATGAAGCTCACTGAGTTTTTATGAAGGTATTACCGTGAGTTTTGCGAGATAGGTGAGTGAACTGAAGAATGGACCAATTGCATTGACTGGAAAACAGAAATACGGATCATGGGAATGAATTGAAGGACAGTACAGATTACGACGCGCTGGTGAGCGTCGTGTTTACTCAGTCCAGGCGGCGAACCCAACGAAGCAAGTTATGAAATTGCTGGGCTCAAGAAGTAAAACCTGTGGTTGACAGAAGTTCAATACAGAGAAAGTAGATAGCTCTAGATTGAATAGTGGTAGGAATTCTGGATACTAGATTAAACTGTGCTTTAAACCTAAGGCTAGCTTATAGGGGTGCCTAGTAGGAATTGTGATAAGTATTTGGAATTTCTTTGACTCTGGTAAGATTGACTTTTCATGACTTTTATTATATCTTGTATAAAAAATGATGTAAAATAGAGAACCGTGGTGCAGAAATATCGCCAAGACATTACAAGAGTGTAATGCTTCTCATGTTTAAGGGAGCGATCAGCAAGAGAAGAACATTTGAAGATGAGTTTTATTAGGCACCAATATTAATTAGAGAGTCATGTTTTCAGAAATACATCCAGCAAATTATCAGTGGGTAATACTGCTCAGGTTTAAGGGAGCAGTCAACAAAGAGAGAACATTGAAGGTGAACTTGAGAAGACTAAGTACAAAGTGGGACAACCATGTACAGTAGATATCCAGGATTACCTGTCCTGAATTAAAGGAGAGGTATAGTCTACGTCGAGAAATAAGAAGTAAGAGTTTGAAATTCTCTGACGTCTATAATGCATATCCTGCGCTCTCTCATGTCAGCGTAAGTATTGAGGCTGCCACATGAGTATTAGACATTTATTTGATTATTGCAGGTATAACTATTGATTTGAAAATGCTGCATTTAAAGGAGTTAAGCCTACCTAGGTTGAGATAGGAGAGAACATGACCCCAAAGATTTAGAGAGACCATTGTAAGAATCCTGAGGAAAATAAATAGAAATTGAGAACGAATTGTAGCAGTCTATGTACCTAAAGAAATAATAAAATGAGAGGCAATATATACTTATACTTTGAGATGGAATCAAGTAGGAGACCCAAAATCTTTGAATTTAAATTGTGTCTGATGAATTAATGTTTGAAGACCATGGATATTGACTCATGTAAATAAAATTGTTTGAAGTTGAATCATGACACTCCAGTTGCTTTCATTAAATTAATATGAAACAAATATAAAGGTATGTTATCAGGCACTCGCAGGAAATAAGAAGTAGAACACCAGACAACAGAAAAACAACAGACATGAGTGGCTTACCCAGGATTTGAACACTGGACCTTCCGTGCGACAACCCCGCCTAGCCATGCAAGCGAATCACACTATCCGCTCTGCCATCTACGCATCATCAAAAAAATGATGTTTCAATGGCAGGTCAATAGTGCGAACCACAATACACGACACCAGAAGTCCTCCATGGGCAGTTCAGCCTATTAATGACGCAATCACTTCTGTTGTATTTCTATCAAGCAGTATAGGCCGAATCCAACAAGACAAGGACCTTAATACTGTGTCCAGTAAATGATAGTAGACTAGAACAGTGAGAACAGGATAGTGGGTAGGTTTGGTATTGTATAAACATTTATTACACATAAAGGAGGGAAACCCGAGGCCTGTAAACAGTAAATTAATATGAAACAAATATAAAGGTATGTTATCAGGCATCTGGTGGCGGGGATTGCACAACGGTGAACCCCACTGAGGTGGTGCAACATGGTATTGGGGCTGTCTACCACCAGGGGGTAGGACAAACATCAGGCGAACAGGACAGCAAGGGAAAATAATACTTCCCCACCGATGATGGTACAGTGCCCACCATGCTTTGCACACCCTGCATGGAAAAAGAGGATAGCTACCGGGATGAAAGAAAGTCATCACAACCCCCACTACTCATGATGCCATGACACTAATACAACCTAAGATATACGAGCTCGGCCGTCGCCTCGCAAAAGGTCCGCGCCAAGCAGGTCGCCCCTCGGCTGCTCCTGGCGAAAAGTGTGCTACCGAGGAGTATATTAACATTCTACGATTAATTGTAGATTTAATAAGAACTAAATCGTTAGAATTAAAGAAACTATTGAGGGGTCAAAAAGTTCACATTGCACTGATTCAAGAAACCATACTTAACGACAAATCCATCCATTTTCCAGGCTACACAATGTACAAATGTCATTGCCAAAATATTGTCGAGGAATCCTAACCTTGGTAAGGAATAGTGTACAGGCAGAGGTCGAAAGTTTTCGAACCGATGATGAAACTGACATACAACGAGTGACAATCTGGGGAAGTGACGGACATTTCCAAATCTACAGACGCCGCAGAGAAACTAATGGAATCTACTTTGATGATATCGAATACAAGAGAACAATCATAGCTGGGGACTTCAACGCTCACTCCCCACTCTGAGGATACCAGGACACCAACACCTCAGGCCAGGCAGTAGAAGAGCTATGTAACACTTCCAACCTTATAGTCCTCCAAAACGAAAGATCCCCACCAACCCTCTACCATAAAGCTAGCGGAACCAGTAGCCGACTAGACTTAACACTAGTGTCTGCAGACCTCACCAACCAGTATGAATGGAGGGTATTGGAGGACATAGGAAGCGACCACCTACCTATCCTCACCACCATCTCACAGGGTAAAACTAAAACGAAAACTGAAAGACAGCCGAAATACTATGCTCGAGCAAACTGGAAACACTACAAACTCAAGACATTAATACCTTAAACGAACAGATCTCTACAGCCATACTGCAGGTAGCCAAACAGGCAATCCCGAAAGGCAGTCGTATCAAATACAGCATCTTCTGGAATGAGGGATTAGAACACCTAGTACAACTAAGACGCAAGGCACAGAAAAATCCTAGCCGTGAAAACAAAACCACATACAACAGACTCACTGCACAGGTTAAGCTAGCAAGCAGAAAAGCCAAAATGGAAACCTGGAAAGAAAAATGCGAAAACCTCGACCTAAATAAAGAAGGGAAGAAAGTATGAAAACTCATTGACAACATGGCAGAGACATCCCAGAAGAGAAACCCAATCCCTATAAAACTTCCAAACAGTAACACAGCAACCTCCAACAGAGGGAAAGCACGAGTCCTAAATCGATTCTTTGCCGAAGTCGATAAAACATATAAAAGAGCCAATCTAGATAAAGCCATCAAGACACTTAAAAAACGCGTGCTAAAAGCACACAAGGCGGTGTACAGTATCTTTAATCAGGAATTTACGCTAGCTGAACTGCAATCCAGTCTCCTAAAGACCAAACTCAAAAAAGCACCAGGGCCAGACCAGGTTACCAACGACATGATAGTCAAACTTGGGGAAAAAGGCTTGCTGACGATCCTGGAATTCATAGACAAGACGTGGAGAAGTAGCACTGTACGTACAGGATGGAAAACGGCTAACATTATCCCCCCCCCAATTATCAAAGAAGATAAACCACCAAGCGAAGTCAGTAGCTACCGGCCCATCACCCCTAACTTCGTGCATTGGGAAAATGGCAGAACGTATGATAAATTCACACCTCTACTGGTGGTTAGGGAAAGGGAAATCCCTCCATCCTAACCAAGCAGGATTTAGAAGAGGAAGACAGACTGTTGACCAGGTAATCAGATTGGTGCAACAGATTGAAGATGCTTTCCAGGATACAAACCATGTGGCCGCAGTTTTCGTAGACCTCAAGCAGGCATACGACCGAGTATGGAGAGATGGTCTATAGTTTAAGATGCAGAAGATAGGCATAGAAGGAGGAATGTTTCGTTGGATAAAAGATTTCCTTACCAATCGAACCATCTTCACAACGTTCAACGGAACAACATCAGGAAAAAGAACAATCTAAGAAGGTCTTCCACAAAGCTCGGCCCTAAGCTGCACCCTCTTCCTCATATACATAAACGATCTGGCAGACTACCTTGAATTACCCAGCGCCCTGTTTGCTGATGACCTAGTCTTTTGGGCAGAAGGGAAGTCCCATTTGCAACTGCAAAAGAAAGTAAACCGTGCACTGGCTGCTCTAACAACCTAGTGCAACTTTTGGAAAATGGTGATCAACACGAGTTAGACAGTCTACACTATATTCACACTCAGTAACAAAACAGTAAGAAAAGAACTGGATTTAAAACTTGATGATACAAAGTTAGCTAAAGAGAACAATCCGACTTATCTAGCTAAAGCTAGATACCAGACTCACATACAAAACACATGTTTAGTCCCTAATTGCAAATGCCTCTAGAAGGCTAAACCTCATAAAGCGATTGGCAACCACTGATTGGGGAGCCGATCAGAGCACCCTACGACAAATGTACTTGGGATACGTGCGCTCAGTTATGGATTACTCTATACCCCTGCAAGCCAATGCTAGCCCAAAACATAGATTGAAACTGGATCGCATACAAAACCAGGATCTCAGATTCATCTGTGGAGGCTTGCGAACTACTCCGACCAGCGCATGCGAGATTTCCGCCAATGTGGAACCCCTAGAACTAAGGAGAGAGAAATCAGTTATCATCACGGCAGAAAGGTTCTTGCGAACTGACAAGGATGACCCCTGCAAAAATGTTATCAGTGACCACAACTCCAAGTACCGGTACCGAATTAAAAAGACCTCTTTCACTAGAAGGTACCAGGAGCTTTCAGAGAAGCACTACATATCAGAGACTAGACTGCCTACTCAAGCTGTACCTGACCTACCACCTCACATAGAACTAAAAAGACCAATAATTCGTACAAACCTTCTGCAACCCGCAAATAAAAGCCTCATATCTACACTGCTGAAAACACTGCCATGGAAACCATCTGTCAGTATGATGAAGACATTATCCATGCCAACACAGACGGATTAGCTTTCAAAGCAGTCATAAATGCTGGATATGGGGCCATAATCATCCCACCCAGCACAGAAGAACCCATCAAAATTGCAAGTCCCTGTGGTACCTGGTGCACAAACTACGAAGCCGAAGTAGTCGCCATCCAGAAAACCCTAACTAGAATTTTTGAACTCTTTGAATCAGACGAAATGGAACCAAATGATGTTGTAGTATTCTTAGACTCGTAGGTTGTCCTCTTGGCAATAGGAAACTGGAAAACCAACTCAATCAATATTATCCAGAAGGTCCAAGAAACATGTCACAAAATTATGAACTTGTATGGAATAGAAATATACATGCAATGGATACCTGACCACATAAACATCACAATGAATGAAGTTGCTGATAGACTGGCAAAGAAGGGAGCAAAAATGCCACAGATTGACCAACCATTTAATGTTAACAATTAAACAAATAGTCAAAAACAACTGTAAAGAAGTTTGGCTGGACACGTGGGGACAAGCTAAAACAGGAAGAAGACTCATCATACACCAAACAGCCCCAAATAAGGAAGAAGCTATGAACCATATCGAACGAAGATACCAAACCCAAATTTTCAGATTGAGAAATGGCCACATAAGCAGAATATATTCACATAATATAGCAAAATGTAGACACTGCCCAAACCCGTTGGAGACAGTAGAAAACCACATACTACAGTGCCCTGCACTTCCGGGACCGAGACAACAACTGCTACCACACAACCCATCCATAGACAATACACTGTATTGCAGCTCAGAACAGCTTATACGAACTGCTCAGTACCATATAATGGCATCAAGGTCACCAAGAGCTGACGCTCAGTGACAGTGGATCAAAGTCAAGTCAAGTCAACAAACGAAGGCGTGGGAAGGCAGGGAATATAATCTGACCATTTTCTCAAGCTATTTCGCTTGAGAAATCGCTCGCCAAGTTACCAGACCTTGCTATAGTGAAGAATTAGAATTCAGAATTCCTTCTTAAAATACCGTACACCTTTTATTGGAGTATTTATCAGGACTTACAATATAGGCCAGGAAATCTCTAACATTTCAAATAAGGAAACCGGGACTGAGGAAACTAAAGGACCACACACGATATCAGAGAGGGGACTTATTAAATTAACGCCACCCCAGACGCGTGTAAGAGGCCGATTCAAGTCTCATTTATTCATCTGAATTATATATATATATATATATATATATATATATATATATATATATATATATATATATATATATATATATATATATATATATATATATATAAATATATTTATATATTACCATGTGAATTTTAATATGTGAAACTCGCTAGTGTATGTCACAGTCATTTAGGCGGGCAACCTTAGCGTATAGAATGATGATTCATGAACCACCACTGCACGGGCTGGTGATTGCTTTATTGCTAGTTTCGTAAAGAGAACTAACTGCATAAAGTAGTTCCAGGTTCCATACGGAGCAGGGAGGGAAAGATGAAAGAACTGATGTACATTCTAAGTGTGATGGAGCCGGAAAGACGCCCCCTTCATGATCAAGGCATATTTATCGCCCATATATTTTCGATGTGCGCGCAGCACGCTGAGATGTGAAGAGTCTGACTCAGTAGAAGATTTATTACTAGGCCATAATAAAGCATAAAAATTAGTTATATTTGATAGTTGTGTGTTATATTAAATAGCTTACTTACTTAGTCGTTCCCCTTCTACCGTGAGGTGTAGAAGTTTGGAAGAGAGAGCGCCAGACTATCCTATCGGCTGTCTTCCTCCTGGCCTGGTTCCATTCTAGTCCTCGATCCTTCAAAGATTGTCTAATGTTGTCCTCCCAGCGGACTCTGGGTCGTCCTCGGGGTCTGGCTCCTTGGCTCTTTGTTTCCCATGCTTGTCGTGGTATCCGATCTTCTCCCATTCTGCAGACATGGCCAGACCATCTTAATTGGGACTGTTCTACTTGGGTCTGCAGGGGGTAGGATTTAAGGCCTTGACGTATCGTCTGGTTGCGTACCATGTCTCTTCTTGTTACTTCAACCACCTTCCTCAGATACCTCATTTCTGAGGTTTGGATCTGGCTTTTATGGGTTGTAGTCATTGCCCATGACTCGCATCCGTATGTCAAGACTGGGACATAGGTGGTGCGGTATACAGCCATCTTCGTTTTCTTACCAACCTCTCTCTTGCTGAGGAATCCTCGATTTATGGCCTGAAAAAGTCTCCCAGCTGCTGCTTTTCGAGTGGCCAACTCTTCTTTGATGCCTCCCTTTCGGTCTATAATAGCTCCGAGGTATTTAAAGTGGTCGACCTGCTCCAGGACCTGTTCTCCCAGCTTAATCTGATGTTTTCTTTCGTCTCGTGATATCACCATGGATTTTGTTTTAGAGCTGCTTATGACCATCCCTCTCTTCTCCAGCTCTTCCTTCCAGATTTGCAGGTTGGACTGGAGATGTGCCTCTGATTTAGCAATCAGGGCAACATCATCAGCAAATGCCAGCTCCGAAATATAGACCTGTCTCATCTTCCAGTACCCCACTGAATACTTTCTTGTTCTCTCCTTACATGCCTTGATGACATCGTCCATAAGGAGTATGAAGAGGTAAGGTGATAGGATATCACCTTGTCTTACACCAGTGGTGGTCCTGAACTCTTCCGACTTATGGTTTGCTGTCCTCACATAATTTCTGCAAGACTTGTAGAAGCTCTGTATAGCATGAATCAGAGGTGCTGGAATATTCTTCCTTGCCAAACAGTCCCAAAGTTTGCTCCAGGGGACCCTGTCAAACGCCTTTTCCAGATCTATGAAACAAAGATGCATCTCACTCTTATACTCAAGGGCCTTTTCACTCAGCTGTCTGAGTGTGAAGATTAGGTCTTGAGTACTTCGGTTTGCTCGGAATCCGCACTGGACCTCATCCAATTGTGGCTCAGCTAGGCGTCGGAGTCTCTGCTCTAGGATTCTAGAGTAGATTTTACCAGGGACACTGAGAAGGGATATGCCTCTATGGTTTCCACACTGTCGATTTATATTAAATAGCTGTAGGTTTTATTTGTGTTTTCGCTATTTCTAGAGCGATAATCACGTGTGTTATTTGCGTGGCGCAATTACTACGCGCCGCGCAGTAAGTTGAGTGATTAGCCTAGAGCCTATATAAAGAGATAGCGGGCGGCGAACGGGCCTATTTTGCAAAAGCCGCTCAGAGAGAACAAACGAAGTTAGACACCAGTGTAAATGCCTTGAGCACGTGAGTTTGATTTAGAAGCAGATTGGCGTATTTCCTAGTGAAATTACCATTATTTCCCTGTAGCTTTAGAATTCTATTGAGCGTGTCTGTTTTAATGGTTAATGAAATAAATAGATAGATAGATGTGAAAGTTTAAGAGCGATTATTTCATTCATCAGAAAGGCAAATATAGTTTGAAACTATTTCACTTGAATTTAGATAAGATTAACTATTGCTAAGATGGCAGCCACGTGGTGATGACTGTATAAAAGCGGCGCCAGCAAGTCTGAATAACACGCTTCGCGTGGTAAACCTATAATGTTACGCTATTTTATACTGGGTGAATTGACTCGTGGGTGAAAGTATGTTAATATAATTTTCCCCAGTAATAGATCAGAGTTTTAGTGTTAAATTTACTTTAGGTGATGTATTTAGTTCCAGTTTTGTTAAAGTTAAGAATAATTATATTTTATTCTTTAATGTAAGAGTAATTAAGTGTATGTCACGATTATTGATTATTCTACTGTATATCTTTGGTGGGTTACTTTGAAGTGAGAATAGTCATTTAGATTTCTGGTGAGATTAGAGCCACTCCTTTGTGCGTAAAGCACATTTGAGACATAAACGTTCCTGTCTGCTCCTTGCGGAGTAGGGCGACACCAGTGCGGCTGAATCCAACAGAAGCGTGCATGAAGCATTTATATGCTATGGCAGTGGTTTGTTTCTGTAACAATGGTTTTATATGATGAGTTCTCAATCTCATCAGTCGGCATATACAACATGCTTCAGAGTGCAGTGACGAATATTGAGACGGATCAGTTGCGAGGTGGTGGTTTATTCTTATTATTGAGAGTATATGTTGTACATGTAGTTGAAGAATATTATTTTATGTCCAGTTGATTATTATTTAATTATTGTTATGTGAAGAATGGTTTGTGAGAGCACGTGGGCTCACTTGGAGATATATATTTCTCTTCTCCGCTCCTGAGGAAGCATGGGGCCACCAGTGTGGTTTGCCTCCGCATGAAGCATTCAGATGCTCTTGCAGTAGTGGTTTCGGTAGCAACCTATGTTACACGGTGAGATTGTCAGCTTCATGCACAACACCATACTAGTCGCATTGGACGACACGCATGAGTGTGTGCGTGTGTGACATCATCATCATCACCTCGCCCACCCTATCACAATTGGCGTCGTCGACAGGATAGACAGACAGTGACACCGAGCAAACAGCAAACGAGCAAATATGGTATTGTAAACACCCAGCGGTGCGGCATTGCAGCAAGATGGCTTCGATCAATGCGCCTGTGAAGGTTGTGTACGTGAAGGGGCCAGAGGTAACGCGATTTGATTGAAAGGCAAGTCCCACTTGGCAAGAGTTTGTGGAAGATGTAGAGGCCTCGTGGAAGGTGGCGCCCTTTTGGGCAGAAGACAAGTTAGACCTTATCTGAAATAATGTCACACCAATGGTCTCTAGGGAATTACGGATTCGTGGCGGAGCCAAGGCCAGCCCTGAGCAGTTACTCAAGATAGTAGAAGAAGTCTACAGCGAGCAACCACCAGTCAGTGAGATGACCAGGAATTTCTAGGCCGTGAGTCAGGGGCCTAGGAAATGTGCTGTTTTCTATGAAGTCAAAAAGCCAGAGACACTGGTCCAGATAGCAAGTGCAGAAGCTCAGAATGAAGAGGAGGCACTCAAAGCAGAAGTATCTCTCTTAAAATCCCAGCTAGCACAGCTATCATAGACCAGTTCGCCAGCACAAGAGGAGGTGCAGAGAAAGAACCAGGTCAACCGCGGAAACAGTCAAAGCACGACGAGGGGGGTGCGTGTTCTTGTATGTGAGAGTCAGGCTGTTGTTAACGAAAGCAGTGAGCTGACAGTACTAACAAACGCAGTTGCACCGACAAGGCGAAAAGGGGTTTGCAAGTGATACAGCGTCCACATGGGATGGGGGTTCATCACGCCCGATGATGGAGGTATTGATGTATTCGTACATCAGACCAAGATCTTCAGAAAGGGATTCCGGAGTCTGGCGAGGAATGAACGAGTAGAATTTGACAGCAAACCATCGGTCCAGAGCAAGGAAGCAGTCATTGTATGCGGCATTGGCGGTCAAGAGTGTAAGGGTTGTAGGAGGTGTCCCATGGCACAGAGAAAGCCTACAAGGTTGAGGTGCAAGAATTGTGGAGAGTTCTCAGGCCACATGGCAGCCAAATGCCCTCAAGGCCCTCTTCCGAAGAGATGTTTTCAATGCAAGTCCACTGAACATTTGATAGTCGCCTGTCCCTCAAGGAGCTCTTTCCCTAGACGTACTGCCACAACCAGGTTGCCTACAGTATGTAAACCAAGAGATGGCCGTGACAACTGTCACCCTAAGGGAACCGAGAAAATTGGTCGTCGTCTAGGGGAGGAAACCCGTCCTAAGCAGATAGGAAGGAGTGCACATCAAGGTTCAGAAGAGGAAACTCATCTAAAGCAGATTGTGGGGAATGTGGGCCACCGTCCACATAAAACGACTGTAAAACCCGTCAGGAGCAATCCCCCTTCAAAGTCGACAGCTGCAAGCACTGACAAGAAGTCACAAGCCAGCAGCGACGCGGCACAAGTAGATGAATCTTCTAGACCACAGCAACTGCCAGCCCAACAACGGACAACGAGGGACATGACGACCAAGAGTTCCCCAGCCGGGTTGTACCTATTCCAGAAGCTCAGCCTAAAGCATCGCCGCTCAGAAAGAGTCATGCGCAGCACCAACGATCTGAAAGGTTACAATTGAAGCGCCAGAGGTAGTGATAGCAAGCTGGGATGTGAAGAGTCTGACTGAGTAGAAGAGTTATTACTAGGCCATAATAAAGCCTAAAAATTAGTTATATTTGATAGTTGTGTTATATTAAATAGCTGTAGGTTTTATTTGTGTTTTCGCTATTTCTAGAGCGATAATCACGTGTGTTATTTGCGTGGCGCAATTACTACGCGCCGCGCAGTAAGTTGAGTGATTAGCCTAGAGCCTATATAAAGAGATAGCGGGCGGCGAACGGGCCTATTTTGCAAAAGCCGCCCAGAGAGAACAAACGAAGTTAGACACCAGAGCCAAGCTGTAAATGCCTTGAGCACGTGAGTTTGATTTAGAAGCAGATTAGCTTATTTCCTAGTGAAGTTACCATTATTTCCCTGTAGCTTTAGAATTCTATTGAGCGTGTCTGTTTTAATGGTTAATGAAATAAATAGATAGATAGATGTGAAAGTTTAAGAGCGATTATTTCATTCATCAGAAAGGCAAATAAAGTATGAAACTATTTCACTTGAATTTAGATAAGATTAACTATTGCTAAGATGGCAGCCACGTGGTGATGACTGTATAAAAGCGGCGCCAGCAAGTCTGAATAACACGCTTCGCGAGGTAAACCTATAATGTTACGCTATTTTATACTGCGTGAATTGACACGTGGGTGAAAGTAGGTTAATATAATTTTCCCCAGTAATAGATCAGAGTTTTCGTGTTAAATTTCCTTTAGGTGATGTATTTAGTTCCAGTTTTGTTAAAGTTAAGAATAATTATATTTTATTCTTTAATGTAAGAGTAATTAAGTGTATGCCACGATTATTGATTATTCTACTGTATATCTTTGGTGGGTTACTTTGAAGTGAGAATAGTCATTTAGATTTCTGGTGAGATTAGAGCCACTCCTTTGTGCGTAAAGCACATTTTAGACATAAACGTTCCTGTCTGCTCCTTGCGGAGTAGGGCGACACCAGTGCGGTTGAATCCAACAGAAGCCTGCATGAAGCATTTATATGCTATGGCAGTGGTTTGTTTCTGTAACAATGGTTTTATATGATGAGTTCTAAATCTCATCAGTCGGCATATACGACATGCTTCAGAGTGCAGTGACGAATATTGAGACGGATCAGTTGCGAGGTGGTGGTTTATTCTTATTATTGAGAGTATATGTTGTACATGTAGTTGAAGAATATTATTTTATGTCCAGTTGATTATTATTTAATTATTGTTATGTGAAGAATGGTTTGTGAGAGCACGTGGGCTCACTTGGAGATATATATTTCTCTTCTCCGCTCCTGAGGAAGCATGGGGCCACCAGTGTGGTTTGCCTCCGCATGAAGCATTCAGATGCTCTTGCAGTAGGGGTTTCGGTAGCAACCTATGTTACACGGTGAGATTGTCAGCTTCATGCACAACACCATATTAGGATCGCTAGACGACATGCGTGAGTGTGTGTGTTTGTGGTAGTTGGGTGTGTGCTCTTGCAGTAGTGGTTTCGGTAGCAACCTATGTTACACGGTGAGATTGCCAGCCTCATGCAAAACACCATACTAGTCGCATTGGACGACACGCATGAGTGTGTGCGTGTGTGATAGTTGGCGTGAGGGTTTAGCAGGTCAGGTATTTGACTGGAAAGGATGTTGCTTTGAGCTTCTTCAGATTAGCAAATCGAGACAGGCGGGTATCATTATTTGACTATGATTTTAACTGTTCGTTTATGGTTTGCTTCTTCAGTGTGCAGGTGGCGTGGATAGGGGAGTTTAGCAGGTGAGAGTATCATTATTTGACTATGATTTTAACTATTCGTTGCTTTGTTTGCTTCTTCAGATTAGCAATCGAGCACAGGCTGGGTGTTTGTTTGTTGTTTGGTTTGTTGGTTTATTTGTTTAATGTTTGCTTCAGTGTGCTCTAAATGTCACTGATAGGGTTGTAGAAATAAATACAGCCCCTGCCTCAAGAATCAGAGTTTTATTGTTGAATCGGGTCGGTTGCGAGTGTGCAAGAGAGTGATCACATATCACAACAGCATCATCATCATCTCGCCCACCCTATCACATAAGTATAATACTTACATATTCAAAGCAGTGTAAATGTCCCTATAAAAATAGTCACTTTAAAATTAATGTAAGTTTTCAAGCTTTAAACCAGTGTAAATGTCTATGTGAAAATATTCATTTTAAAGTAATGAAAGTTTCAAATTTTTCAATCAGAGTAAAACATAAATGAAAACATATTCAATTTATATTGTGAACACCTTTCAATCAGTGGAGATGTATATGTAAACAGACTCTGTCTGTATTATTAACCTCTTCATTTAAATATAAAGTAACTATGAAACCTATTCTATTTAAATGTACAGAAAGTTTTATCCTGGGGGATTACACTTAACTCTCATCCAGGGTGAAGTCTGAGTAATTGGGATTGTGGTATGGGAAGATAGGAACCCATAACTATGGGGTGGAAAACGCCATACTCAGAAGAGCGTTTCGTTCTATTCTTTTACCATGGTTATTGGTGGTACCAGCAGAACGTACTATCTCTGGAACATGAAGGGAACAGTTGCCTAAGCTTTAAGACGAAGAACCCACTTGGCACAAGCACAGATTTAGGAATATATCACAGCTGTGTGCTTTCTGTGCTTCTCTGTGGCGCGGAGGACTGGAGAGTTGCAGAGAGGGAAATGTCGGGATTGTCCTCTTTTCACACAACATGACTAGGAAAAATTCTCCGAATCTTTTGGCCAAATACCATCACCAGCCGGGATCTGCTTACTCGGAACAAGCAAGAGGACATGCACACCATCGTAGCTGGCAGACGCTGGAGCAGGGTTGGCCATGTCCTCAGAAGAGACCCCGATGCCATCACGACAGCTATGCTATAGACCCCTGAGGGAAGGCAAGGGAGAGGCCGACCAAAGATAACTTGGCGGAGGACTGTGGAGGCTGAGATGCGTGGTATGAACCAGAGTTGGGGCACTGTACGAAGGATGGCCACCGACCGAGCAAAGTGGAATCAATTTATTGTCGCCCTACAAGACGCCACTAGGCGTGATGGCCACTGACTGCTTTGACGGTCGGCGGCTAAGGATCAAAGAAGAATACCCACTTGGTAGACTCTCCTTAACATTTCTGGGAAACGAGCTACATTCGACAACCTTGACCAGGACGAGCGTGAGCAGAGTGAAGAGAACCAACCCATAAGAAGGAGCAGAAACGTCATTGGCAGCTAAGTTCAAATCTATGCTTCCACTTGAACTTCTTGTAACACTTCACAATCCTCAAAGACCATGATGATAACATTTCTTGATCCATAACTATTCAAATTATTTTGAACTTTTAAAACCTAAAGTGATTATTAAATTTTGTTATTTGTAATGTTATAAATTTAACTTCGATTTAATAATTTTAAAGTTACTGCATGTTTGTCTCAGTCAATTTACTACACACACTCTAAACAGAACTTTACTAGAATAATAAAATTCTACTGAGTAAATCGGGATTGGTGGCTTAAACGAGCTGAAAGTAATAAGTGCTTAAATCCTTCACAAAAGCGTCGGCATAATTACAGAGTTAACATACTCAGCCAAAGCAGTATTGTTCTCGCTTATTCTGAATACCTTGTGAAGACTCCCTTTGTAATAGAAGTGTCATCACCATTCTATCTACATCTCTGCCAAGAGTAGTCTTGTCTGAAGGTAGAAACCTTTGAAGCCCATATTAGAAAACCTAGAGTTTTGGCCACTGTTGGACCACTTCTGCAAAGCAGGGGAGGAAATACCGTCACAGTGAAAATGATTAGGAAGACGTGAAAAAAAATTACACATGGCACGTGACATTACGACTTGGCATGTTTTTGTTCAAGGCCTATGTTTCTTGGGAAGCTAAAGGCTATAGATTGATTGAACATTCAAGGTCAGGGCAATTATTTATGTTGCCAGTATGTGATTTAAAAACACGTATTGACTTATAAAGCTTTTAAAGCAGACAAATTCCAGTGAAAGAATTACAAATACAAACTGCAGATTTGGAAACTGCCATTCTCATCCAGGAAAACAAAAGCGTCAAGTCTGTAAGGCTAGCAGATTAAGATAGTCATATGATGGTCGAGGAAATGAAAACATAGAAGAAATTCTTTCTTCGTCATACCTTGAAAAGTCTGTGACAATCATGAAATTCTTTGCTTTGATGGGGGGGGGGGGGGGGGGGGGGGGGGGGGGGCTACTGGATTTCCAGTTTCTTTTCTCTGTGCTTATTTTTCGTAATTCCAGTCACAGTCGCATTAAGGGAAGTGAGCTTTTCAGAATTACATGAAACTTATTCAAATTGTATTTAAACATTCTCCAAGATATATTCAACAGACTTGAGTACAACGCAGTGCAGTAGATACGAAACCCTTAGGGTTTGGTGAAAAACATTTGTGGGGAAATTATACTGTACCAATCATGTTTTGTCACCCGTGTGTTACCGTGGCCCGAAATGGGAGCAAAGAAAGCAACTGAGGAGGGTTGGGCATGGGGCTGGTTACCCCATCCTGTACACACATTTAAACCACAAAAAACTTCAACAAACATGGACAAGTCAATTAAGGAAAATAAAACACAGCCATCCAAGACAGGGGAAGGTACTCTCGCATGGAGGCGTATGATGCAACACAGAGAAAGCCGAAAGGAGTCTGTGTTACTGGCTAACCTTCTTTCTTCTAGGAGAACTTCCAGATTTGACACCTGAAATGTTCGGACATTAAACGAACATGGGAAAGTGGCACAAGTAGCAGCAGAAATGAGGGAATATAAAATCCAGGTTCTGGGAATGTGTGAAGGAAATGTGTGAAACAAAGTGGAAGGGGGTAGACAAGAAGAAACTCATCACAGGTGAATTGGTGCGTTCCTCAGGACATGAAGACGAAAGTTCACAGCACAGTGAAGGGGTAGCTCCTATGTTATCTAAAGAAGCACAGAAAGCACTCATTGAATGGGGAGTGTTTTGGGTAGAAGGGAGATGGCTCCGTAATTTCGTTTCTGGAGACTTTTAAAAAAAAAAGTAAAACTTTTGCCTCGTTTTGGCGAGGCGCATCCCGTTCAACCTAGTCGGTTATATTAGAGCGCATGTCCAAATATAAAAGACCCTTAGGTCTGAGACTTTTTTTTTAATAATTTAAAAAAAAAACTCTTTATTCACATTCCGTTGAAATTGACAAATACATATGCATGGAAAAATTGACAAATACATATGCATGGAAACATTGACAAATACATATGCATGGAAAAATTGACAAATACATATGCATGGAAACATTGACAAATACATATGCATGGAAACATTGACAAATACATATGCATGGAAACATTGACAAATACATATGCATGGAAACATTGACAAATACATATGCATGGAAACATTGACAAATACATATGCATGGAAACATTGACAAATACATATGCATGGAAACATTGACAAATACATATGCATGGAAACATTGACAAATACATATGCATGGAAACATTGACAAATACATATGCATGGAAACATTGACAAATACATATGCATGGAAACATTGACAAATACATATGCATGGAAACATTAACAATAATAGTCTGAACATAAGCATAACAATGAAAATACACTGTGCAGCTGTAAAATATTTTAAAAAAATTACTTTCACACCTTGCACACACTCATTTACACACTCTTTCTAGTACTCCAAGGTTACGTATTTTACATTTTTTGGTATTGATAGTGTTGATTAAAAAGAGAATAAAGAGAAAAAAAAACCTTACACCCACTTATTGGAAATATAGAGCGTACTCTACAACAACGGATCTCGGACCTTCGCAGTCCCATAAACACCGTGGGTCGTAAAATTGCAGGGGTGTCAAAGAATTTCTAGATTTAGAGTTCGGCGCGAAAGATGTCCGTCTTGTTGGAAAATAATCAAAACAAAGGGCAATTAAATTTACTTCAGCTAAGGGTAGGTGTCCGATTTAGCTGATTTATGATGTCAAGACCTCAGGTCCAGCTTGGCTAAAATAAATTCGTGCTGGACCGTGAAATGTAATCTGAAAGGATGTCCCCTGGAACAAAAGAAAGAGTCTTGGTTCATCCAGTGCATAGCGCAACAGGGGAAATAAAATGGATCGGAAAAGAGGTACTTCTTAGTGGATAGTTTTGGTTATTAACGAGCACAACAAGCTTTATTCACATTTTTTGGGGATTACTTACGAAATTTTTTTTCCCAAATATACAAAACCATGTGCAATTAGCAAAATGAAATACAAGGAGAGTACATTGCATAATACCTATAAACACCCGAACTTACACTTTCATTGGCACACATACACGCAAATCCTACTGTATATATTCGTTCAACTACACCTTTATACTTGCACCCATATGTTATTAGGCTTACTTATTCAATTTCTCACGACAAAAAGAGCAAAATTAAATTTGGCATTTAATTAAATGTTAAAGAATAGGATTGTCCCGGTTCGTAAAATATTCACAGTGGAAAATAGGGTAACTATCGCTCTCACACACACCCACACTCACATACACAATTGTGCACACTTAAAACAATTTTCCACTGCTACTACAATTTAACGGTCACTGTTTGAATGCTTGGCGGCCGTGACTGTCCGCGTCGTAATTACGGGTGCCAGATATCGTTGGTCGTAAATCTTCAATGTGTCACAGCACTTTATAGATTTAGAAACTGGGGCTAACAGCCGGGGTCAGCATTAACTTTTTTCTGTGTGTGGACACCCACGTATTCTTCCCGGTCTGCTGTTGACTTGTGCAAAATTATCCTATAAAAAACTAACTTCTGCATCATCCGTTTTTAAAAAAAAATAATAATAAAATAAATAAACCACACAAGTACATATGCATTAAAATTAATGATAATAGATACATAGACAATAAAATAATAATAATTAAAAAGCAAGCTTCTCTCTGCGGACATGATAAAAAGGAGTATGAAACATTTTGAACATGCAAACACTCTCGCACGTGCGTGTACTTAATATAAAAATATTGGGTGATGGAGTACCTCATCTTTAACGTTGTGTGTGGGGGGAGGTGGAAAATAGTTCTTATTTTAGATTTGAATCTCGGGCTTTCGCCGTTCAAAAAAAATTGTAAACTTTTTTTTTATTTAAAGCATTTTTATTCACATTCCGTGGAAATTTACAAAGACATATGCATTGAAACATTAACAATAATAGCATGAATATAAGTATAAAAGTGAAAATACAGTGAGCAGCTGTATCCAACAACAACATCAACAAAAAAAAAACAAAAAAAAAAACAAAAAACAAAAAAAAAACCTTTCACTCCTTGCACATTTTACACTCTTTCTTGTACTCTAAATATACATTGCACACTATTTTTTTTACTCATAATATTCATTTACTATGTAGATATATTTGCGCAAAATTTTGCTCATCAGTTCAAGACGTCAGAGCATACAGAGGAGCAGAGATCGGAAGCGATCATAACCTCTGCATAGCTAAACTGAGAATTAGACTGATGAAGTTATACTAACCGAATAAAAATAGAAGAATAGATGTACACAGACTGCTATCAAATGATATAAAAGAGGAATATAAAGTCAAAATGAACAACTATTTCGATGCTTTAGGCAAAATTGACAACAATATCACCACTAAGACAATCGATACTAAATGGGAACAACTGAGAACAGCAATGACAGAAGCAGCTGTAGCGACCACCGGATACCTAGTACATAAAAAGAAAAAATGTATGAGAGAAGATACTTGGGATAAAATACAAGAAAGGAAAACAACAAAACTTAAACTACTAGCGGCAAGTACACATAATGCAGTTGAATCTTGCAAACTAACGTATAACTTGTTAAATAAAGACGTGAAGACAAAAACTGGAAGAGATAAAAGACATTTCATCAATGAACTGGCCATAGAAGCTGAAAATGCTGCAAGAACTGGTAATAGTAGATGCCTTTATCAAATTACAAAACAACTATGTCACCAGCCTACTGATAAGGAAACACCTGTTAAAGACAAATTAGGGAATTCAATACCAACAGAAAAAGAACAAATGAAGAGATGGGCTGAGCACTTCATGGAGGTGCTTAACAGACCACCACCAACAGCAACACGTGATTTTAATAATGAAACACCCACAACCACCTTGCCAATAACTTGCGATGAATTCACGCTGGACGAGATCAAACAAGCCGTTAAAAGATTAAAAATTTTTAAAGCTGCTGGAGTTGACGAAATTGCAGGCGAAATGATTAAAGCAGTTAATGACAACAACCTCTTGAGAATTTTAGATATTATAAATGAAGTATGGAGAGAAGAACAACCACCACAACAATGGAAAGACAGTATTATAGTAAAGTTACCGAAGAAAGGTGATCTATCAGACTGTAATAACTGGCGTGGTATATCTCTATTATCAGTACCTGGAAAATTATTATGTTGCATGATGTTAGATAGACTTAAATTGTATGCTGACGAAAAGATCAGAGAAGAACAAGCGGGTTTCAGGCCGAAACGATCATGTATTGATCAAATATTCACACTAAGAACAATTATAGAAGAATCAATGGAAATGCAATCACCACTTATTATCAAATTCGTTGATTTTCAAAAAGCCTTTGATAGTCTACACCGCCCATCACTGTGGAATAGAGATGGGCAAATCGACACACTCCGCTGTTTCGAGACATTCGGCACAGTGATTTAAACTGTATCGACACACTGTTTCGACACAACGGCACAACGGCACTTTTGCCCGTGTCGGGACAAGTCTCTAGCAATAGACAGTATACATGAAATCTATGGCGTTTCGTGTGACCACAATTCAATATTTTTATACGTCTTCATTATGATGAAATAAAACGGAGATATGATGATAGCTGTAGTATATGTGAAAATAATAAAAAACAACAATAATAATAACAGTAATAATAACACATGATATCAAACTAGAGTAAGCTAGTTTTAGTAGACAATGATGATGATTCAAATCCACACCGAGTACACAGATATCAGCAGAGCTAATAAAGTGTCCATTGCATTTATACGAACACACGGACACTTTCAAATTTTAACATAGTGCCTAAAACATTGACAACTGCAGCACTGACACAATTTCCTGTGTCTATAACTTCTCAGCAAAAATATAATCACTTGTAAAATCAAGTCATCATAACTGTCGTAAATTTATTTTGAGAGAAAAGAGTCTTGGAAATAGTGGTCCTATTTAGAGTGTAGACTGGTGGTGAAAAGCTTAGTGATAGAAATGGTTATAGAGTAAATAGTTGCTTCACAGAGCGCTGGGGAGAGTAAAGACAGATTTATTTACGACAAATCGTTCCTCTCAATCTTCTCTTCCACTCTCCTGGTCAAACAATTATTTGCCAGTTTCCAGACACACACCTGTGCTCACACACAGACGCACGTGAATACAAACTATATTAAACAGATAGGGGAATTTGGGCCTTGGTCTTCCAAACACAGTACTAGATACGTTTTACGTGTTTATTTAACAGTAAAGAATCAGTTACAACATATATCATATGTTTACAAACAAAATATATCATAGGTATAGAAATTACAAATGACCAGGTGGGGAGGGGTGGGGGTTTATGAAGATTGGTATCCACTACGCCCTTTCCTCATGAAAATAGACAGAGATAAACCCAGTCCAAAGATAGGTAATTTATCAGATAGATAGTTAATTTTATCCCAACGGTAAATTAATGTACTCTGATACAAGAGGTTAACAATAATAGGGGTAGGTGGTGGAGTAAGTCCTATTGTCCTCCAAATGTTTTTCCCTTTACTAAGCAAGTAAACAAAAGGGGGGGGGGGAGGGGGGGGGGTATAAACAGAGTTCACAAAAAGGAAATCCCCCTTAAAGGAAACAATGCAAGGAATATAGACAAATATGCTAATGAGCAAGTAAGGCAGTTGATGAATTTAGCAACTATATATCTCTTTAATTCATGCGCGCTAGTAAAGGCCTTCACTCATCTTGCTCACACTTACCGATTGTGAAAAAATCTGGCACTCCATAGAATAACACAACAGCAATTACATCTCAAACTAAATGTATGAGTGTTAGTTCAAGTTCCAGCCCCAGATTAGCGGGTAGGCGGTCAGCACATAAAAAGGATCCCGTAATCGCTGGAAAATTAATCTGTATTTGTGTCTCTTTTCTTAATAACAGTTTCTATGGGAGGGCACGGTCTCTGATACCGGGGTGAGGATGGTGTGGTCTATTTAACTTTGCTGCTGATAATAAAAATTCTTACGCGTGCTGATACACTTTATCCGTGAGGTATGGTTTAAGTCCAGGGAGAAAACTAGTCACATCACTGTTCAGGTAAATATGTATTCTCTCTCTGTATCAGTAAACCAACAAAAGCTCGGGCCAGTGTTCTTCTTCCCGTTACAACTTAATTTGCTTGATGGTGTGTTAAATTTGTCTTTGGGTGTGCTTTCTTTGCTATAAGTTAGATAGCGGAATTCCAAACATAGAATCGCCTCAAAGATTAAAAATTTACACAGTCTCAACAAGTTCTGAGTCAGGGAGACTCTACACACTGTTTATGTTTTGCTTTGCTTAGATTAGATTTATTTGCTGGGATGCAAAAAGGGATCACTCTATATGAAAAATAGAAAACATGTAATTCATACAGAAAAATCCAGTAACATTCTAAAATGCGATAAATTTAACGTTAAGACTATTATATGCACTCGCGGATTTAATTATGTATTTAAGAAAACACTTCGCGAGTTCTAGTGATAAAACACACATATAGATCTAGAACTTAACTCAATTAGTTAGTTAGAAATTCCTTCGCGACTTTAGAAGTTAATTTAATCATTTTAAGCATCTAATATTTTTGGAAATACTATAATAGATATATCATTAATTCTACAACTGGAAACTTTTGAGATAGGTTTAATTTAATAGATTTAAATCAACACAAAATCCAGTGAAATAACATGAATGAACTAGACCACTGATCACTTTAGAACAAGTATATTATACCGTTTAGCACAGAATACTACACTCCAGTATAGCCAAGAAATCCAGAGGGAATTTTAGCAGGATTTAAACTATAAGCTAGTGAGTTTTAAAATGTCCCTGGCAACGAGTGATAACATGGCCTTCTACAGGGTTCTTTCTATATATATGAAAATGAAATGAAGATGAGTGGGACATGAGAAATTTTCGCACCTCTCTTCATCTTGAGAAGAAAATGAGATTTCTACACGCGCTCGACATGGGCTTGTTACTCCATTTCCTGGTCGCTCGGGGTTCTCCCGTTCCTCAGTCTTTCGGGCAAGTTTGCCAATTGACACAGAGGTGCGAAGTCTGCGAGAAGGCTTGCCTCGTCTACTCTGGTTCACATTGCCGTGTCATCTCAGCAGCAGAAGACTTCCAGACATCTTCAGTGTCTTTGAGGTTAGCCGCTAAACTCGTTTGATTTAGGCAACGCCCCTACTTGGGCAGGCTACTGTCCCAGGTAATGAAAAACTGCCTAGAATCGCTCTAGAGACAGGAGTGATCTTCTGGCGACGCCCGCTAGCTATGGGGGACGGGTGAAGTGAGTAAATAACTTCTTATAATTTTTCCCGGGATAACAGTGGGGGTGGTTTAAACTGCTCCTTAAGTCAATGCGATTCTCTGAACAGGACGTACGATAACAGTCTACATCTCTAATTAGCCAACGTGGAAACGTTTCAGGCTGATGACGGTTTCAGCCACTGTTCAGGGGTTCTGATGTTATGCGAGCAAAAATACCCTGTCATCCAACTCTTTCAGGGACGCTATATTGTCCGTCACAATAACACATCCCTGAAAAATATGACATGTTTGATCTTCCATACTATCTATGAACGACTAATGTCCCGGACGCTTGACTCAAACTTTAGAAGGGCCCACGGAAGGTGAGACAGTGTGTCTCTTTGCAAAACGGCGAGGCAGACAGGAACTGAAACTGTATCGAAACAAGAAGCAGTCTGTGTTTCGGAGCTTTCGGACTCAGCGCTGTTTCGAAGCATTGTTTCGACACACACAGTAGCCATCTCTACTGTGGAAGATACTTACAATCTATGTTTTCCAACAAAATATGTGAATATAATCAAAGCGCTTTATGACAATGCAAGATTTTGTGTTAGAACAAATAAAGGGAATACAAAATGGTTTACAGTAGAAACAGGGGTGAAACAAGGCTGTATTATGTCTCCACTACTTTTTGGAATAGCTATTGATTGGGTTATGAAAAACTATACCCACAATGAACAATTAGGTATAAAATGGACAAATGGAAAATTCCTGGGGGACTTGGATTTTGCAGATGATTTAGCATTCTTAAGTTCAACACCCAGACAGGCCCAAGAAGCAGTAAATAATCTGTGTCATCTCTCGGTTAAAATAGGTCTCCAAATAAATCCCTCTAAAACTAAAGTTATGAACTTTTCTAACGAGACCTTTGATATCATCCTGAACGGGGAAAAACTACAGAAAGTTGAAAGTTTCAATTATTTAGGCAGTAAAATGACTCAGGATGGTGACACAACAAGAGAAATTCATACTAGAATTGCTTTGGCAGCTAGCGCCTTCAATAGATTATCTAACATTTGGAAATTACGATCACTGAATATACATACCAAGCTTCGTCTGTTTAATTCAAATGTTATCTCAGTGTTAACATACGGTTATGAAAGTTGGAAAATAACAAAATCATTGGAGAACAAGCTGAATACATTCGAGAACAAATGTCTTAGAAAACTCATGAACACCAGTTGGAAAGAGTTCAAGACTAATCGACAAATAAGAGAAGACTCTAGGCAGAAATATGTCTCCGACTATATAAGGAAAAGACGATGGTCATATATCGGTCATGTCCTACGAATGCAAAACAACAGAATACCACTGCAGGCGCTCACTTGGGTTCCTGCGGGTAAGAGAAAAAAAGGAAGACCAAAAGAAACACGTAGACGAACAATAATAAGAGAAGGAAGAACGTTGGGATTAAATAATGTGCAAGAGCTAAGAGGAGTGGCGTCACAACGAACAATCTGGAGAGCACTGATTTCTGCCTTATGCGCCGTGTTTGGTGCTTAAAGAATTTATTATTATTATTATTATTATATTTGTGACGGAATGTCTGTCACTGTCCTTTTGTGTGATCTCTCACACCTCCAGCCCTACGGCAGTATCATTTCTTTTTCTTCATTTTTCTCTCCGATCGCTTTTATTTAGCACTTCATTTTTCTCCTTCATAGATTTTACTCTTTATGCTGGACATAGCATGGGGAAAGTCTCAGACGGTCAGCGACCATCTTTTCAAGCGACGGTGCTTGTTTATCCAAGCTTGGTTTTTTTTTTTTTTTTTTTTTATAATAAATAATATGTTATTTAATGCGTAAGGATACTCTTATTCTATCGCTTAATTTGAGAATAAATTACTATATTACATAACCGTAAATTCATAAAATACCAGCACAAAATTCAACAACTATGTATTTTTTCAAGATTTAGAGTGGCAACACTGGACGGTGATTCTAACTGAGGTCCATGTGTTTCCCAATTTAATTAAAGATCATACTGCCATATGGTAATTAACTTGCAAACCAATTGGGAATAACTGGATTGCAAAAGATTATATAATATTGAGGTATCCCGGCACTAATGTGCCAGTACAAAAAATGTGGTTAAGTTTTTTTTTTTTTTTTTTTTAACTTTTTATTTGTCAATCTTTCCACTTTACAAAATCAGGTACATTTTACATGAAATACAAGAAAGATACATTGAATGTTACATATGAAACCTTTTGCGCACTCTCACTTCCATAGTGTACTTAAACAAGTTAAAAAAATAAAAGAATAATTTTTTTTTGCCGGTGATAAACAAAATACATTTTAAAAAAAAATTAAATAATAAATAATTAAGATTTTATATAGATTAACTGAATAACAAAGAAATTAAAAAGTTAATTTACTTTTAAAAAGAATAAAAAAATTAATTTAATTAATATGGTTTATAGCTAATCAAAATCCCGTTTAGTTCATAGTATTTTATATCTAGAAACTTACACCTGCTCACACTTTCGCATGTACACCTGAGCTACTGTTTAGAATCTCCGACATGAGTCAAAACATTTGAGAAGAAACATGAAGAAGAGAAAAAAAAACGCACCTACATACCGATAAATACATTCACGTACATACCTACGTTCGCTCCGTTTTTATTGATTTTTTTAAATTATATTGGATTTTATTTTATTTATTTATTTATTTATTTTTTTTAAATCCTTTTACAATTTACCAACACCCGTACATTGTATAATGCATATAAAATAAACACGTACTCTCACTCACTGGCACATTTGAAAGAAAGTTTCCAAATAAAAACCTTCACATACCCATTGAAACTTGCATCCAGAAAGCCAAAACATGGCTATAATTATTTAAACATATGTACAGTCAATTTTATGTTGAAATTAGTTTCCTGCCCCCCCCCTCCCCCCACCCTCAATCCCTTCAACCTTTGATATATATTGAATTTTTTGTAAGAATAATTTTGAGAATAAGTGGGCGTTGTACTGTTTCCCTTCAAACACCGCGCAGTTCCTACAAATCCAGACTAAATATTTAAATTCCACTATCAGACTCAAAAGTTTCAGTTCTACTTGTTGTGTGCACTTTGGTAGGGAATTCAGCATGATAGCTCTATACATGTCTATACTGCGTGGAAAGTAGACCATCAATTCCTTTTTCAAAATTCCTATTGTAGGAGTGACTGTACTACAGTAAAAAAACAAATGATCTTCTGTCTCCTGTGTATTGGTATTACATAATTTGCATTTTGGGAGGTTCTTCCACTGTTCAACAAGTCTTTGCCTATTGGGTGTCATCTTATATAATAATCTAAAACGTGACTTCCTTTGCGGGTGGAGCAAGTTGGTAAACTCGTGTAGGCTCTTAAAAATAGGTTGGTAATCAGTTATAAAATAATTGTACCCACGTTTTATCCTTGTCACTAATGAGGGTTCTTGTACACTAATAAGACTTCTGTAAATGGAACGTGTATTTTGTTGTAATAAAGGTGTTTCCTTGAATGCTCTGTATGCATTGTTTGTAGAACCGTGGTAAAGTGCCAAAATAATGAGGTTGATTGTTTTTGTAACGACATACGTTAGATAGTCTCAGACCAATATAATAATGAGCTAAAGGGTATTGTTCAGGATTTTTTACTATTTCTCCTATGTACTTGATTCTTAAAGCTTTTATTTTAGTTGCTATATCTTGTAAAGATACTCCCCCTTTATCTTTGGGTTGTATTAACGTTTTATGCTTTATACAGTGTAAGGTGTTGCGAAATAAAAAAGTTCTTATTAGTTTGTTTATTCCTGTAATAATTTCTTGAGGAATGATTTGAACATTTGCTATGTAAATCAATTTAGGTAGAATAAAAGTGTTGATTAAAACCGATCTTCCGAAAATTGTAGTAGTTTTGTTATTATATCTTTCTAGTCTGTTTTTTATTTTCTCTAACAAGCTTTTCCACACCTCTGTATTCCTTTGTGTTGGAGTGGCGGTGTATGTAATACCGTAAATTTTTATTTCATTTACTTGTAGCAACTGAAAGGGGAAGTCTGATCTGTTTCTCCATTTACCTATTCCCATTAACTTTGACTTCTGAATGTTTAATTTTGCTTCACTGGCTCGTCCAAACTCATTAAAGGTGTTTAAAATATTTTGAATAGATGAAATTTTGGTTGGGAAAAAAATCGTATCGTCCGAGTACGCGGCTAATTTCCTTTGACCTTGTCCTGGAATGAAAACCCCCGTGATGTTTGTGTCTTGTCTAATTTTCTCTAACACGGGTTCTATTGACAGTACATATAGCAAAGGCGAGAGTGGACAGCCTTGTCTGACTGACCTAGTTAGAATAAATGGTTCTGTGATTGTGTGATTTATTAAAAGTCTACTTTCGGGTGTTTTATATATAATTTCTATCCATTTCCTAAAGTATGGCCCTACATTACAAGCAAGCAGTGTTTTATGCAAAAAAGAATGGGATACCCTGTCGAAGGCTTTTTCTTGGTCCAACGATAAAATAGCGGCCTCGTGCTGCTTGTCTGACGCGTAGCTAATCAGGTCTCTAAAAAAGTGTGTATGTTTGCTAATATTTCTCTGCGGGCACGCTGTTCTGTTGGTCGTCATGAGTTAGGATATGCATGAATGATTTCATGTTTATTAGTTAGAGTTTTGGTTAAAATTTTTGTAATCAGTGTTTAGAAGTGATATGGGTCTATAGTTTTTTAGTAGTTTCCTATCTGTTTTTTTTTTGGTAAGAGTACTATGTACGAATGGTGTAAACTTTCAGGAAGTTCACCTTTCTGAAAAGCTTCCTCAAAAAACTTTCATTAATAGTGGTCCAAGAACGGGAAAAAAGAAAATATAGAAGTCTGATGTAAGGCCATCTGGGCCAGGGGTCTTATCTTGTTTAGTGTGTTTACTGCCTCCCTCAATTTTCGAGTGTTTATAACTTGGTCTAAATTTTTATTTTTCTTGTTTCTATAAGAGATTTTGTGTGTACTTTAAAAATTTTTTTGCGTGTCTGTTCTTGTTTCTTTTTTGTTGTATAAATGTTTATAAAATTCCAAGATGGTCTGATATATGTTTGTGTTGTTTCGTTTGCAATTGTCCATGTTATTAGTAATTTGGCTGATCTGCTTATTTTGTTGAACGTTTGTTTCTATTGCCAAGTACTGTCTGTTTGGAGTCTCTTGTGTTGTATATAACTTCGTTCTCAGCATTGCACCTTTGTATGTATGTTGTTTATGCTGTTCTAACTGGTCCTGTAACATCTGGATAACCGGATCAGTTTTGTTTCTATTATCTTTTTTGTCAGCTTGATAGCTTGTTCTAATATCTTTTATTGTGTTTTGGCTGTCCTGTGTATGTAGACTGCCAGGACCTCTGTCCTGTCTTTTATGGTGATTTTTAATAGGTCCCAATATCCTGCAATATTTTGTTCAGGGATCTGTTTTTCTGTGTATCCTATATGAGCTGCGTTATTTCTTTGTGAAGAAAAGTCATGTTTAAGTTGTTTGTTGTTCGTCCATCAGGGTGATGAAGACCACTTGTTCATCAATTATTTAGGAAATATGTTAGGCTTAGTCCTATGGGTACGAAGGTGACCGATGAGCCCGATGCGGGGCCTGGAAAGATCTCGGACAGTGTTTAGCAGGGAATGTTTTTTTTTCATATCGAAGGTTTTTTATTTCACGGTCCTTTCTAGGCTTGTCTCCTCTGTTCCGCTGCTTGCTCTTCTGGATGATTCGCGCATGCCGCTGCACCTTTTACGAAGAGATGTGCGCCAAGCAGTTCGGTCTTAGCGCATGTTTAAGTAATCTATTATTAAAACTTCCAATGTGGAGATCTTTTAGATGTTTATAATGGGCGTCCCTATACCTACACTGTATAAAACTGCTTTATGGTCTGTGAAGTCCGAGTGTGCTGTTATTATGTTGTGTTTTTTTTGTACCTTGTAAATTTCTGTTGATGTATATATCCTATCTATCTAGATGCTTCTTCGTAAGCCCTGGGTGTGGTTTCTTATCTATAAAATGTGTACGATCTATTAATTTTTTGTTCCAAGCTTCTAAAGGTATCCTTTAGAACTATGCCCTTCTAAAATAGTTTGTAAATATCTTCCACGGGAGATTGTTGATTTTTATTTACATATGTGTTTCTGTCTTTGTTAACGTTTGACCGGCAAGATCTAGTGTCAGACATGACACAATTAAAATATCCCCTCCTAAAATTAAGTTCCCTCCTTTGTAATGCGGCTCGGGTGACAAAAGTCAGAGAGTTCTCTATAAAAAGGCTGACTGGTTTGCTTTTTGACGTGGGAGCGTATATATTGACTAATGTTGTATGTGTCCTTGTTCGCTTTGTTTATTTTTTATTTGGATACAACTTAATCTACCGTTAGTGTCCTTGTTATGGTGTGTTATTTCCCAGTCTTCTGATACTTGTAAGATCGCTTACACACTGTGTGGTGATGTCCCTATACTAAACCAACCGTTTCCTAAACCTAGTTTTGTTGTAATTTGTTTGGCCCGAAAGTTTGAAATCAACTCTGGTTTCTTGTAGAAAAACAAAAATCGGGTGGGTTGGTATTTTTTAAATTAGTATTTTCCTAGAGAGCTTAGTTTTACTTTGTTGGTTAAACCGTTTATGTTTTCAAAGACAACATGGGTTTAACTACTAATTGGCGTAGTGTTGGGGTGTAAAACAGTGTGCGCCATGAAAAAAAAACCCCCAAACATTGTTGCAACATTAATCTTTTACATAAAAATAAAATGAAGTATGCAGTTCCTTGTTACAGCATAGAGCAGGTGCAGTCCAGTTCTAGGAAAAGGATACTTGAGCATCTGTATGTGGGTAAGCTGGGATTGGACACGGGTGCTGAATAGAATCACATTTGTTTTGTCTACATGATTGGGCATTTTGTTTATAAAGTAAGATCAGTTCAGAGATTATGACGCAAACCTAATTTTGCATGTGTAAATGTTAAAGTTATTAGAGGCAGAGCAAGAGTGTCTATGACTTTTAGTCTTAGTTAGCGAAGGGAGACGATTTAAAATTCACTTCCCTTGAGGGTTTTCAGTGAGGTTGACCGAAAGTAACGCGCGCTTATGGGGGAAGAAAAATCGCCTTGCTAGCATGTACACTTTTAGAGAGGAAAAAGGTTGTACAACAGAAAATCGGTGAAAATAAGCTAGCTAGTCACGTCAGTTTTTTTTAACGCCGGATTAGCGTTTTTTAGGACAAGCAAAGTTCTAGCTGTGTTAAAATGTAGTGGTGAGCCACGGTCTAGATGGCATACATTCGGGTGGACAAGCCACTGAGGTGGTTGGGTTTTCTGTAGTGACATAAAAGTATCAAAAACTGTCTGGGGGGCCTAGCCATTTTACGCCGCTCAGTAAAATCTCTCTCTAGGTAGAGTTAGGCTGGTGTCAAGCTACAAGTATTATTTCGAAGGACAAGGGTGTCAAGATGTGCAATCCATGATGGGTGAGAGCGCTCGAGTCCCGGTAGGTATGTGAGGTCTTCTCATAGCAGAAATTATGATAGGCAGCTACTAGTAATGAAAGTACCAGTATGATAGACAGCCACTAGCAGTGAAGTGAAATATGATAGACAGCTACTAGTAATGACGTACATTATGATGGACAGCCACTAGCTGTAAATTGAAAAACTGATAGACAGCTACTGGAAAGTGAAGAAAGCAGTAGGATAGACGAGCTAATAGGGAGAAGTAGGGAAACATTAGACCAGTGGCGGAATTTTCACCCCTGGTGGCTTTAGTCCAGTTGTATATCCAAGACACGCTTCAACAGTATTTCCAATAAAGTGAAACAAGAAAGAGTTGAAGTAAGAGACAGCCAATATTGGCTACAATAGCGACGGTGAGCAGAACACCAGGTTCATTTGTGTCATACACCAATGCAGAAGAAATACTGCGTCGTGTAAATAAACGTCTGAGATTTTCTGGTCACCGCGGTCATCGCAAAGTCAATAGATTTGGTCCCGTGACCAGTCCACACGGCGTCGTTGCAAAGTAAATAGATTTGCAGTCAGTGAGGATGAAGTAAGAAGTACTGCGGCAAGTAAGTTCAACAGGCAGATCAAGGCATCACGAAACGAAATATTGTGTATAATCAAAGTTAATAAAAACAGGTCAAGGCATCACGAAGAAATTATGCGTCATGTCAAGTAACACGAAGATCAAGGCATCACGAAGAAATGTTTGACGTAAAATCAATGTCAGCACGAAGAAACAAGGCGAAATTCCTGCATCCTCTTTTTTTTTTCTCTTTGTGCACTCCGACCAACTACAGGTGTGGTCGTACAGTGTGCACAGACAGTCTGACTACAAGCGATGCCAATCGCGAGCGAATAAGACAGTTCGAAAATGAGACAAAGTCCACCCCATCACAAGCAAACTACAAGACAGATTAGTTAGGACACGAACACTGTAGTAGTTAGTTTAAATTAGTTAGAGGATATTTAGATATATTGTTTGCATTTAAGCATTTATAATTGTTTATATTTTTTGTGTATATTGGGCAGTGTTGCCAACTTGATTTATTTTTTTTTTTGGGAGGGGGGGGGGGGTAACGAAACGAACGAACGAACTTTATTTTCAAAGGGTTTAAGAATTGGGCACGCAGGCCCGGTCTGACATTCTGCCCTTCCTCTCTCTTTATCATTATATACTATATCCTTTCATCCTCACATTTACTTTAAGCATAATTAAGGCATTTATCATTATAAAAGTAATATTACATTTGCAATAATCATCATAATTAAAGTACGTTTTTAACATTAAAAAAGAATAATAATAATAATAATGAATGTAAAAATAAAATAAATAAAAATAAAAATAAATATTAATAGATAGATAGATAGATAGATAGATAGATAGATAGATAGATAGATAGATAGATAGATAGATAGAAAGATAGATAGATAGATAGATAGATAGATAGATAGATAGATAGATAGATAGATAGATAGATAGATAGATAGATAGATAGATAGATAGATAGATAGTAAGATAGATAGATAGATAGATAGATAGTATATGGTGGTATATAATAAGAACTCTAGACATTTAGGGAATCCGCTGCTGAATGACCTGGGGACATTGTGTGTTGTCAAGCAACATGCGGAAAATTGTTTCCCACAGGTGTGATGCAGCTTTGAGTCCCAAAATATACTGCCACAGGTTAGTTGAAATTGTTGACGCCTCACTCTATACTGAGATCCCAGTTTAATGACCTATGTCCTTAGGGAGGTAAAGGGTATGATTGATTAGATTAAGAAATCGTGCATTCTAGGCCCGTCTTACATTTTTTTCCTTCCTCTTACTCATCTTTTTATTGCTATAAAAAGTTATTAGACATTTTTCAAACATTAAAATGTAAGGTATTAAAAAAAAAAGAGGAACCTGTTAAAAAATTTTAAAAAAAAAAAAAAAAACGTATGAGAAAAAAAATAAAAAAAAAAATATATAAACCATAAAAAATAGATAATATAAAAAAAACATACAGTAAATTAGAAAAAAACGGAAATATAATCCATAGGGCGGCATCTAATTGGCCATCAATGTATTTGAAACAGACTCGCTTATAAGAGAAGGGCTGTGCATGTTTTAACCGCTCATGTGCCGATTGTTCAAGATGAGCCGCAGAGTAAGCCACGTTTCTTGAACAAATCTAGGGGTGGGGTTACCTGTAATGGTTTAAGGGTTACTACGTTTTTCTTTAATTTTAAAAGAGGCCACAGATACGGTTGGCGCATTCTGTGAAAGTTTGAGAGGAATTTAGCTTTG
>JAMPIV010007472.1:0-185000 GCA_024509875.1 Oreohelix idahoensis | reverse complement strand
ATTTTCCTCATAAGGATGCCTACTCAAGAAGTCCGCTCCCACATTCTGCGAACCCGGTATATATTCGATTGTAAATGAATAAGGTTGGATAAGTAATGACCACCTTAATAGACGAGCATTTTCATGCTTGGCCTGTGACAAGAACACGAGGGGTTGATGGTCAGTTTGGACCACAAATGTTCTACCATAGAGATAGATCTGGAACTTTTTTATAGCCCAGATTAGAGCTAAACATTCTTTTTCACTTGTTGAATAGTTTTGCTCCGCCTTATTCAACTTGCGGCTAGCATAAGCAACTGGGTTTAATTCCCCATCAAGTGAAGTGGACCTTTGTAATAATGTGGCCTCTAATCCGACTTTGCTAGCATCCGTTCTCACCACAAATTCCTGACTCAAATCAGGCAATTTCAATATCGGCTTGCTGGTGAGTTTCTCTTTTAACTCTTGGTATGCCAATTCGCACTGCGCTGACCAAATAATTTTATCAGGTTGACCCTTACGAGTTAAATCTGTCAGCGGTGCACATATAGAGTTAAAGTTCTTTATGTATTTCTGATAAAACCCACACAAAGATACGAACGATCTCACATCTTTTTTCGTTTGTGGCCTCGGTGCTCTTTGCAATTTCTCCAGGTTCTTGGGGTCAGGGGTCATGCTTCCCTGATATACTGTGTGTCCCAAGAATTCCAGCTCTTTACAACCCACACAACATTTTGTTGGTCTAGCCGTCAAATTTGCTTCTCTGAGCCTATCGAATAGCATATTCAGAGAGTTAATGTGTTCTTCGAATGTTTCAGTAGCTATAAGAATGTCGTCCATGAAATTCGTTATACATGGATTATTTAGTGGATCCAACAATTTTCGCATCATACTGGAAAACACACTCGGGGCATTTTTCAACCCAAACGGCAACATGTTGAACTCATAATGGCCTTCCGAAGTAAGGTAAAGGCTAAATAAGGTCGAACCTCAGGCTTTACTGGAATTTGATAATAGCCTTTGCTAAGATCCACCTTAGAAAAATATTTTGCTTTGTTCAGCCTGGCAAACAGCTGATTGGTATCAGGTAATGGATCCACCTGGTTTTCTGTGACAGCATTCAGTTTTCTGTAATCTTTACACAGACGATGTTCCCCAGAGGGTTTTCTCAGCAAAACCACACTAGAGCTATAAGGATATTCACTGTGAGAAATAATTCCTTCCTTCAACAAATAATCTATCTCCTCTTTCAAAGCTTTTTCCTTAGCGAACGGAATAGTATAGGCTCTCATACAGATGGGTGCTGGGTCTATTAGCTTCATATCATATTCTAACAAATTTGTGTGCCCGGCTTATCCGTTAACACGTCTGTAAGTTCAATCAGAACCTTTTCAACCTGCTCCCTCTGAGCTTTAATCAGATGCTTACTAACCACAGCTAATTCCCTTTCCTTCGCTTTCTTATTAAAATAAGCAGCATGTTTCTTCCTGGCTTGTCTGAGATTATCATTTGCCAGTTTCCAGCCAGTTTTGAGACGAGTGGTCAGCTCGTTCACATACTGATACGATGAGGTAACAGTCTCTTCTGCCCTCTCATCTGTCCACGTCCTTAACAAGGCTTCCAATGGACCTTTGATTGGCCTCCCAAATAACAGGGTTGCCTACATATTTTTCATGGCACCGGCAATTTTCATGGAATTGGAAGTGTGGTGGTGGTGACTTTTCTTCCTTTTGTCATCACATAAGAACCTTCCACTACCAATTCTTTTCTTGGGGTTGTCTCCCCTCAGGTTCAAATTCAAGGTGAGAGAGCTTCACTCTCTTTTTTCTTCCTCCAGTTTACATAATTCCGACCGAGGGATTGTCGGCTTATTCTGGGGTAAAACCATTTTTTGTACTCGCCGCATAGTGGCCATTCTAACCAATTCAATTGAAGACTGGGTGTGAAAAGGGGGTTCCCATTCCACTATGTCTACTTTATTATATTTATTTTTCTCCTTATGTTCAGGTCTAAGTTTGCGCGGTGGCGTTTCTAGGTCCTGAGTATTATTTTCCCTACTTGTGGGTGTTCCCTCATGAAATATGCCGCAGGCTTCTACAAAATTTTCAATGTCTATCATTACATCTGGCCAATAATAATTTTGAGAAACCTTTTGGCAGTTGGTACCTACTTTCTCGTGGTCCCCATCTTTTCCAACATGTAAACTCCTCATTACGTCTGCCCTAAACATCTTGGGAAGTACCAGTTGTCCGTGATAATTTGAACGAGTTCCGGTCTTCTTATATAAGAATTTATTCCTCATATAAAATTATCCTTTGTTTGGAGGTGTATGGCATTTTGGCAATTTTTTAAAACACCGTTTCAGTGACCTATCCTCCGCCTGTGCCTTCCTCATCTCCTCTGGATGAGTATTTATAGGTTTATCCTCCTCCTTCCTTGACTGTGACCTGGTCTGCACTGTTGCCAAATCACAGGTCTCTTGGGATTCCCCAAGAAGACATATCTACACCCCAATATTAGAGAGTAGATTGGCTCATTTATCACCGCTGCTCTAATCACTCCTTCCACATAGCGTGTTTTTACACTGATTCTAGCAATGGGAAGTGTCATGGTTGCTACGTCCTTGGTTGCTCCTTGGATCTCCACTGTTTCTGTGGTGTATTGATCTGGACGCACCAGGTGAGAGCTCACGACTGAGTCATAATCTAAACCTGTATCATAAAGGCACCTAATGGTGACCCCGTTACATACAACATCTTCACACACTGGGGGTGATAAGGTTCCTGCGGTGCAGTAGGTTTCACCTTTAATCCCTGATTCCCCGTTTTCATAGCAGCGAAGGTAGAAGGCTTCTTAGTACACACTTTGGTGTCATGAGTGTTCCTCTTACACCATTTATTTCCCTGAGGGAAAATTTTTCTTGCACTGAATTGCGGGTTTCTATCGCGTTGGTCAAAACTTGGCTTATCATAATAGGCTTTACCTTTATTAAACTTGTCCCTATATTCAAATTTAGGTTGGTTTTGGTTTTGTGGGGCTTTATTATGGTCCATAGGCTTCTTCTTTATGCCTGCCATCTCAGACTGGGCTGCCTGATATCTTTCAGCCACATTTAAGATCTCCCCCAGTCTCTCAGCACCCTGTTCCGTGAGAAATTTTTTCAGGTCTGGAGCCATGGACTCTCTTAACTGCTCAGTCATAATCATTTCCCTTAAATCTTGGGTTTTCCCCAGAGCAGTCCATTTCTCCAGGTATGTCTCCAGGCGTGCAGAGAACTGGTGATAAGTCTCCCCAGTCAGCAGTTTGGCATTTCTAAATTTCTTCCTATAAAATGCCTTGTAATTCCAACTCCCTTAGTCGTAACTCATGTTCCCTTCGGAGTCTTTTATCTTCAGCCTCCCGTTCTGCAGCCAATCTCTTGTCTTCCCTTTCAGCCTCCAATCTCCTTTCTTCTTTCTCCCTTTCAGCCTCCAATCTCCTTTCTTCTTTCTCCCTTTCAGCCTCAAGTTTCTTCTTCTCTAACTGCAGCCTCTTGATCTCAGCCTCTCTCTCAGCCTCTAATTTCTTAGCCTCTCTATCATCTTCTAATAAGATTCTCTTCTCTTCTTTTTCTGCCTCTAGTTTAATAAATTTGTCACATTCTGATGTTACAAAGGCCATCAGACCTTGACCTTCCATCCCCATTTCCTTTGCAGCCTGCACAGCAGCAGATCTGAATTTGGCTAAGTCTGCCATCTTATTGTTAACAATATAATAATCTAATGTTATCAAACTAATTTAGCTAGTTAACCAACACAAAACAAAGGGCACTGATACCTCAAACCACTCTCAAATTATTTTTAATTTCCTACGTTTTAAAAAATTCCGAGCGAGCTACCCAATATATGTGGTGGGTTTAGATGTTACGACTGTTGATGTTATTGTTATAGGGTAACTGAGTGAGGTCAAGCTGTGAAGGCCTCTGAGTCTAATAGATAATAAGGGTGTGTACTCAGAGAACCTTTCTGCTACCACCCTAAGATCTCACTGAGACTTATTTTTGACTAGTATGTCTGACAGCTACGTCTAATGTCTAGGGTAATGAAATTGTGGTATAATAAAATGATAACAAATACACTTAAGAACTCTATGAAAAGTAATTAACAACACCCAGAGTTAAGTTTAAAATGTGAAATCTTTTTTACAATTTATTTGTTCCAGTATCACAATTTTGTGTATACCGGAATATTGACTCAAAATGATAATTCAAAGTATTTAACAAAATTAATTCAATTTATAACTGAGTATATTCTTATTCATAACTGTAACTAAATGTGTCAATCTGGAACAGTGTCAATTTATTCTTGCTCCTATGAATGGGTATTGATTACAAGAACGTTTGTCTTCATCACAATCTGAATGATCTAATACACATTTCGGGAACTGAGAGTAGTTGAGTTTGATATATCAAGTGCCCAGAGACAATTTCTTAACTGAGTGGTACCTGGTATGCCGGATGAATTTTGGTTAGATCACCAGCCTCCACTGCCAAGTAAGGATTCTGCTCTTGCAATATAACACGGAGGCACACAGTCGATACTGCCTCAATTCTTAGATGCAGAAATATAGACAGATATTGGTTGACCTGGGCTCACTTTGAGCCATGGATGAAACCTTGGAACGATATAAATGCGTCCTACTCAACCTCTCATATAACTCTCTCTTTCCCTAACTACTAAACATTTTTAATCATATTCAGACTCAGCATGGTAACTAAACAATTAGTTAACATTCTTAATTGGTTGTATACCCCATTCATGGTCAAATAAACTTCAAACTACAGTTTGACACTTTCCTTGACAAAGGAAACATTTAAAGTTAATAATATCAAGTCATGTACAATCACGGTGACTTGCTGAAGAAGACGGCCAGTGGTTTGCTTGGTCTTAGGTCATAATACTGTACAACAATTTCCCCATTAATATTTAATGTTTCTTTCTCCCAAAATGTCAGAAAGCCTGTCTGGCTTTTCTACAACATGTTAATATATTTCCTAACAACTCTGTGAAACAACACAAAGTTTGATGTTGACTTCCCTCTAGACACTTCTACCTACATAATTTTCATACATATTCAATAATACATACATAATAATAATATAATGGTGATATAAATGTTTTCTTTCTTACCGCATCAGAGAAATATTAACACTAATAGGTTTGATTTGCGATAAATATGGTCAAATCCAGATCGCTTGCTGGTGCAGATCAGCAAAGTCAAGATAGTACTATTATCTTGCTTGTAGAACAACCTTAGTGTAGAAAATTTCTTTTACAAGTGGCCCCGAACACTAACTACAAATTAGTTTTATCCATCCTTTAGTATATTAGTCTCCAGCCAATCAGGGACTGTTTGGCTTCTAGCGTCTTTTTATTCAAACTGAACTCAAATTTCAAATCTTGGACTAACTTCCCCTCTATCCCCACTACAGGGCAAACTGAGAAAGATTCAAGTGAGTTCGTCCATCTGTCTTCGTCAATATCTCAGTTATTATCCTAAAAGTTTATAATTCTGACAAGTAATTAGTGATCCTGTTGTTGTCTGTCACACAGTGGTTTTATTCTTTTATTTATTATATTCACTAGTATCGTTTTTATTCTTCAATTCTTCAAATAACATATTTTTCTATCTTGCCAATTCAAATCTGTAAACACGAACTCGTGACACTAGTCCTATACTCCTTTTCTGTCCCAATCCGTACTGTATTTTCAAAAATCTCCACGTTAAATCGTATTTTTTTTCTTTTTTCTTAACTGTCGTTCTCATTCAGAACGAAACAGCGCTTTTGTAATACGTCACAACATTTCGACAACGCGTTGGCCGTATGTTACCTTATAGTTACTTTTTAGCCCGAATACGACTGTGAGTGTGTTTTGGGCTGTGTCGCGTCCAACAGCGTAGATATATATACATAGAACGGCGGGTCGAGCGAAGAGGGGTTTTGCAAGGCGTTGGTAATATTTTGCGTTAATTCTTACTGCAGTTTCGTTCTACACTTCTGGAAAATGTCCGAATTGCTACTATTGGTGGCGTTAAAGTTAAAATCGTACGTTAATTCAGAACGGCAGTTTGGTATCGCAGTTCTGGCACAAGGTAATTGTTAGTCTCAAGGACGAAACTAGGAAAGCGTATAATATTTGACGGCGGGATCATTGTCTAAGCATTACTACTGCATACAATTCAGCGCTCTACTGGCGTTGAGGACGACGATAGGCAAGCACACACGGGAGGGTTTATTTATTATCATAGAAGTAAAATCTTACTGAATTTAGCGATTGTTTCACAGATTTCGCTACATATGTGTCATTACAGCTTTCCTCTTTCTCATTTTCCTTCAATCTTACCTGTTATTATGTATCATTCCAGCTTTCCTCATCTCATTTTCCTTCAATCTTAACTGTTATTATGTATCATTCCAGCTTTCCTCTTCTCATTGTCCTTCAACCGTACCTGTTATTAGCATAGTGGTTAGTGCACCGGCTTCCTAGCGCAGTGGCCTATGGTTCGATCTCCAGATGAGGCGGGCATTTTTTTATGCCACAAACGGCACCTGGGTCGACTCAGCCCTAAATGGGTACCAGAGCAACTCTGGGAAGGTTAAGGCGGCCGGCGTGGATCCGACCACATCACCCTTCGTGTGCCGACGGTCAAGATAATATTGGCTTAACACCATATTCCCAATATGCCTCAATGGGCGTGTAACGGGTTCCTTCTTACCTGTTATTATGTATCATTCCAGCTTTCCTCTTTCTCATTGTCCTTCAATCTTACCTGTTATTATGTATCATTCCAGCTTTCCTCTTCTCATTTTCCTTCAATCTTACCTGTTATTATGTATCATTCCAGCTTTCCTCTTCTCATTTTCCTTCAATCTTACCTGTTATTATGTATCATTCCAGCTTTCCTCTTCTCATTTTCCTTCAATGTTACTGTAAAGTCTTGTTCTTTCCACTCTGTAAAGTTGCTTTCACACACACACTGTAAAGTATCAGTCTGTCTGCTCTGTAAGGAAGAGTGGTGTGCTGTTGAGATCAGGCATGCTCCAGTCTACCCAGCTGTAAATGGGTAACTCACCCTAGTCCTGAGTTAGGGAAGGCAAAGGCTCCAGGGGAAGCAGGCACTAAACTTGGTCACTTCAGCCGACGCAGGATGGTGTATGTATGAAGTAGAAGTGTAGAGTGTGATTACCGCGAATGGTGTACTGTTCGTGTGCTGACCAATATAACCACTCACACTTGTGTCTACAAGGCACCAATGCAGACTGCTGGAATCTTAGTTTACTCAATTTATTCAGACGTACACACTGGGACATACGAGTACATCATGGTTCGTTGACATATCAATTTGTAGGTATACATAGCAGATCTGAAGTCATGACACATTCAGAAATAATGGGCAGTACATCAAAAGTTCAATGTCATGATACATTATGGCCACATCCCCCTATCTGACTAAACGCGTCAGTGAAGGGCGCATCGATAAATAACCAAAGTTACTTGACGTCCATAGTTTGTAGTATATATTATGAAACCACGAAAGGGGGTTTCTAGCAAGATTGAGATCTCCCTGTCACTGTCCGATAATAAGATAAATAATCTGTTCTCTTGGCAGTGATCAAAACATATGATGACCGAAATCCAACATGGCTGCTTCCCTGAGTTGTCGTTCACTCATTCATAGGAAGGAGAATATAAGCCAGAGTTAATTTATAATGGTTATATAAATGATTTCGTAACTGTTTCCATACAGCTCTACGGTGATCAGGTTAATTTCACGTAGCCATAACCGCTGCAGGAAAATCTGTCATCTTCGTCAAGCTAGGCCTAACCGACGAGAGATCATCAAAAATAGGAGCTGGGTTTACCTGGAGTCCGAATCATCTATATACTGACATAAGGAGAGTCTCTAACACAAACTATCGTAGAGACACCATCTCCTTCAGAAGAAAAACCACTTCGTGAGACATTTTTTCTGACGAAAGGACCAGCTCTTGAAAAACGTACCCCGCCATTTGTAAGCGGTACATCGGAACTCATCACGACTTGTCAAGACAACTCATACTTCCGCTAGCAAGAATCTAGTCCCTCCTACCCATCCAAAATATACAATATAGGACTGATTCTACTTGTACTAATAATATGTAATACATATGAATTCAGGCCATAAACACAATAAGCAAATTAATATATTTTCTGGCCCTAAAAAATAAGTACAAACGCAAGCGCAATATCCTTGCGCTGGATCAATATCCAGAACGATTACTCCTATAATCAAAAGTGTGAATCAAACATGGATTATCTCGCTTTTACCATAAACAGCATTTTCATACACAAATAAATGAATGTCTATATTTTTCCCATATTAAATAGCCATATCGATTTTTGTAAAATGTGCGTCAAAATATGCACGCAACAGATTACCACACCCCTCGGGAAAAAAAAAATGGTACATTTTTTTTTTTTGAAATACATCTAGGAGCAACATACAATAGGCTCACAACGCAGCAATAACAATGCGCAGATGATAAGCATAAGTTTTATGACCTTAGAGAAAGTACTTCTCTAAGTATAAATATTTCCAGAGAGGTGTCACCAACGCATACTACAATATTAGCAATGACACAATTTCCACATTAGTTTATACATAAATTCCATCTAAGATATCTTAACATCATGATCATCAAAGACGAAAAACATTGAAAGATCAGCGGTGAATACATATCAATGAACCGCTAAGTAGTGTTACAATCAATATATGATATATTACATATGTGTACACATTTCAACATAGAAACAACTGTATCAAAGTTGTATAACAGTTATGAATCATGTGGGCATCTAGACAAAATATCTGCCATCACATTTTCTGACCCACGGATAGCTCGCACCGAAAAATGAAATGGCTGTAGAGCAATCGCATATCGCGTTGATCTCGCGCTCTTCAGATTTTTACTCTGAATAGCCGTAAGAGCTTTCTGGTCAGTTTCCACAATGAAATGCGCGCCCAGAAGAAAACTTTGCAGTTTAAGGATTGACCAAACCATAGCCAATAATTCACGGTCTAGGACCGAGTAATTCTTCTCTGCGGCATTTAATTTCCGAGAAATATACATCACAGGATGCAGAGTTCCAGAGTACTCTTGCATTAGTGCAGCTCCAATCCCGGTGGATGAAGCGTCACTACGAAGAATAAATGTCTTATCCTTAGAAGGCAATACTAGGATAGGTGAAGTAGAAAACATAGTTTTAACCTTATCCAAAGAGGATTGACATTCTTGAGTCCAATGGACTACATTAGGAGACCCTTTCTTTAGCAAGGAAGAAAGAGGTGACATAATGGAGGACAGATTCGGGATGAATCGTCCATAAAATTGTATTAGACCTAAAAGACTTCGTACTTGCTTTTTAGTCTTAGGAATAGAAATGTTAAGTATCTTACTTGTATTATGGTCTTCTGTTTTTAGGAACCCATGACCAACACGGTGTCCTAAGAAAGATATTTCGCTAAAACCAATACATGCTTTCGATGGTTTCGCTGTCAGGTTATGCTCGCGTAAGATAGACAATAGTTCATTTATACCATTATAGTGATCGTTCCAAGTATCACTGAAAAGACAGATGTCATCAAGATACGCAATGACATCTGAGCGATGAGATAGGATTCGACGCATCATGCGTACAAATGTAGCAGGGGCGTTCATAAGACCGAAAGGCATGAAATTCCATTGGAATAGACCCCTAGGCGTCGAAAAAGCAGTAAACGGTTTGGCGTGTTCGGATAGTGGAACTTGCCAATATCCCTTAGACAAATCGAGTTTAGTAAAGAAGTGAGAATTCGATAGTCTCGTAAGTAGCTCTTCTAGTAAAGGCATAGGTTCAGCATCGAATTTAGTCACTTGATTCAATTTGCGATAATCCACGCAAAGACGTATGTTATTGTCTTTTTTCCGTACTATAACCATCGGCGAAGAATATGCTGATGTGGATGGTTCAATAATTTTTAACTCTATCATCTCATCTAACTCTTTCTCTACCTGTGCTTGAAAATGTATCGGGATAGGATACGGTCTGACTCTTATAGGACTATGGTCAGTAAGAATAATGTCATGTTGAATGACATCAGTTTGACCAGGAATGTCAGTAAGGACATCCTGAAATTGTTCTAACATAGTAGAAACTTGTTTCTGCTCTCCTGGAGATAATTCTGGAGAAATTGCAACATCTTTCCATGATTCATTAGAGTGAAGAGGAATCATTGGAAAAGGTAAATTTACATCCGAGAAACTCGTTTCCTCATCCTGTATTACTGACAGAGATGAGTACTGTCCATGTTGGACTGGAAAATCGTCCGTTGCCTGGAAAACAGGTTGTAAATAATCAGGACGTTCATGGAATTCCGTGAGCATGTTGATGTGGAAGGTTTTACGCTTCCCGTCAATATCGACGATATAGTCAACATCGGAAACCTTTGATATTATATCGTACGGACCTTTCCAAGAAATGAGAAGTCTATTTTCCCTACAAGGTAGCAAGACAAATGCTTTGTCACCTGGACAAAGTTGACGCAAACATCTCTTTTTATTGGCAAATTCCCTTGCCTTCTGTTTCGCAAATTCAGAAGAAGCAGTTGCCAATTTGCATGCTTCAATAATCTTGTGTCTAAGTGCGATGACATATTCATAAGAGGATTTTGTGTCATCGACAATATTATCAGCAGTTATAAGATCATGCAGTAAGGACATAGGACCTCGCGGTTTCGCGCCAAAGACAAGTTCAAAGGGAGAAAATCCTGTATGTTCGTTGGCGACCTCTCTATATGCAAAGAGAGCCGCGGGTAAAACCCTATCCCAATCCTGAGGATGATCTTCTGTTATCTTACCTAGTAGGTTTTTCAGAGTTCTATTCAAACGTTCCACCATCCCATTGGACATAGGATGATAAATACTACTCAGCGATCTCTCTATCTTCAGAGTCGACATTACTTGAGACATGGTATCCGATATGAGTTGCGTACCATGGTCGGATAATATTTCTGCTGGAAATCCCAGACGAGAAAATATTAACCAAAGAGCATCTGCGACATCAGCAGTAGTTATGCTCTTTAGAGGAACAGCCTCCGGCCAACGTGTGCACATATCAACACACGTCAAAATAAATTGGTGTCCTCTAGCAGACTTTATCTTAAATGGACCAATGATGTCTATTGCCATTTTTTGAAATGACCGAATGGGAATGTCTGCAGCCTGAATAGGTGCATCATGGCGTGGACCTCTGGATTTAATCTCTTGACATACTTTACAAGATCGACAATAGATTCGTATGTCCTTATTCACCGCAGGCCAAAAGAAAGATTGAAGAACTCTAGCTTTAGTACGGGAAAAACCCATATGTCCAGCACACTGCGAATCATGAGCGTGCTGTAAAATTTTAACTCTCATATTTTTAGGCACAAGGATTTGAGAATGAATGGACTTAGCGGAGTCTTGTACCATACGTACAAGTACGCCATTCTTCAACGTAATCCAAGATTTACGGTTAGTATCCTTATTCGGATCACCTTTTGTTGCCAGAGTAAAGAATTTCTTTAGAGTAGGATCATCTTCCTGCTGTTTGATAAAGGAATCGTGGGAAATCTCCAAGGGATCATCTTGGATCTGCGCATCATTATCTTCAGAATGTGAAGATTGTGGCATATTGAGAGCTTGAGCCCTAGTGATTACTGCATTAGCAGATTGCATATTAACATTTTCCCAATTAGAAATTTGCTGTGGAGTGCATTCTTTCACTCCATGAATGCGACCGATGATAAGATCAGCGATCGGATTCGGCAAGAGACATGCTTGCACCTCTCCTGTAAAGAAAGGCGTAGCAATATTGATAATGGCAGTGGAGTACTTCTCCAATGTGCCACCAAATGTTACACATTTGACTATATTGCCTGTAGCTCGAGAAGGATTTACGAGTGATTGCCTCACTCCAATTGTAGTGCACCCCGAGTCGAAAAGAATTGATACCGGAGTACCATCTATTAGGCCCCTATTAAAGACAAGAGCACCCCTTCCATTATGCGCAATTGACGCATGGAGAGCGGGAAGTGGGTGACCGCAGCTTAAAGTAGACACTGTGGTTGGATCGAATAATGTTTTGCATTGCGAACACTCAGATGCTCTAGCAAAATCAAAAGCGGAATTCGCTACACTATTGGAGTCTTTTTTATCATTATTCTGATTATCGGTGTCGTGGAACTCCTGTTGTGCAGAGTTAGCCTGGTAATAAGATTTACCATGTCTTTTGTGTTGTGATCTACCTCGGTTATAATTGTCTCTATAATTATTATTGCCTCTGTTATAACCCCTATTTGGGTTTGAATCATAATATTCATGATCATAATCATCATGCTCATTAAATTGAGTATCCCTGTAATATTGTTTCTTTTGTCTCCATGAAGCACTTGGGTAGTTCCTATAGCTACTCCCTTTCCGAGAATTTCTAACATTATGGGCACCCCTCGTGTGTCGAGGACTATCAGCCCGATTCCAGTTCTTCGAAGAAGAACTCTGATTTGAGTGGTTATCTTGGTTTTGATACTTATTCCAATTAACCTTTTTATCAAATTTATTTTTAGCTCCTTGGAATTTGTGTGAGTAATTCTGATTATATTCTGTTGCCGAAGCAACTGGCATACTCTCTTTAATGTTAGAGTTACTAAGAATCATGTCAGGGTGTGCCGTGGCATACTGGTCACAATATTCTTCCATTTGCTTTATTGTACTAGGTTTACGCTCATGTAAGAACTCTAGGAATGATTTATTTACAGAAGACATGACCTTGTCTCTTAGCAATAAATCCGTAAGACCATCAAATGTTTTCTCTGTTTTGGATAATTCAATCCATCGTGAAAGTGTAATTCGTGCTTTTGAGATGAATTCTGAGAATTCTACACCTACCTCAGGTCTCATTGTTTTAAACAAAAGACGATAACCTTCTTCAGACAGCTGATATCTCTTTATCAAAGCTGCCCTAACAGCATCATAATTATCTTTGTCGGCCTCTTCAACAAAATATAACTTACTCAGAGACTCCCCTTTTAGATTTTCAGACAACTGATTCACATACTGTGATTTGTCAACATTATGAGATCGACAAGCCCGTTCAAATCTAGAAAGCCAAAATGTTATGTCATCACTGGTAGGGTTAAACGCTGGTACCTTGACCTTGTACACGAAGGGTTTACCATTACCACCAGATGCCTGATTAACATTACTCATACATGTCAATTTTAATTTCTCTAATTCAAACTCATGTTCTCTTATTGCTTTTCTCTCTTCAGCTTCTCTATCTAATCTTCTCTGTTCTGCAGCAGCTTCTAATTTCTTCTGTTCTGCAGCAGCAGCAACTTCTAGTTTTTTTCTGTTCTGCAGCAGCTTCTAATTTTTTCTGTTCTGCAGCAGCTTCTAATTTTTTTCTGTTCTGCAGCAGCTTCTAATTTTTTCTGTTCTGCAGCAGCTTCTAATTTCTTCTGTTCTGCATCAAATCTCCTTTCCTCCACTTGCATCTGCAATTTCTTAAGTTCAGCAGCAGTATCAGCTTCTTTTTCTAATCTTTTTTCTTCAGCTATTGCTTTCCTTTCTTCTGCAGCAGCTTTTTTTTTCTTCTATTTGAAGTTTTCTCTCCTCAGCCGCAGCTTTTTTTTTTTCTTCAACAGCAGCAGCAGTTTTTTTTCTCTTCTGCAGCTAATGCTTTGTCATATTGAGCAACAGCCCATTGTTCTAAGTCTTTTCCAGTCTTATCAAGAGATTTTCCTTGAGTAATAAAATAATCTAATGTAGACATATTGTCTTCTTAAATCAGAAACCTGAAAAAGTAAATAAATTACCCTCTTTCAAGTTAATGGGAGACAAGTCTATACCTTAGACTTAGTCTTAGTCCAAACTTGTATGGTTTATAATAACCAATGATAACTTGAGTACCTGTGGACAACAATAATTGTATCTCAAATACTGTGGGGGACAAGCCTTACAAAGGTCTTGTATACCTCAATGTAATCAAAGATCACTTGAGTACCTGTGGAAAAAAAATATTTCCCTTTACCAATCACTTTGGGAGACAAGCCTTACAAAGGTCTTGTACATTTTGTTTTATAACAATAACAATCAGAAAGTACTGATCTGTACTATATTATCAGTGTATACCACTATACGTCATATGTCAACTAAAGACATTACAAATGACAAACAAGAAAAGACAATCTGAAAACATTTGCAGAGATCAAATTAAATCAAATAGGAGAAATGAAAAAAATGATCACAGAAACCGTGATGATAACTGCCATAAGATAACAAGACAAATAACGCCACAGTGTATAAACATAAGGGTGTAAAAAACTGAAATGAAAGAAAAGATGAGACCTACAATTATACAAACAAATCAAACAAAACTAAGGAACACAAAAAATGTTACAAATACAAATATGAAACAGTCGTCACAACTAACCAAATATTTGCAAACTATGTTGCATGCAAATTTCAATTAAGAAATTGCTCTCTATCGAACGCCAGAACAAGACCAATATCACTCGGTATTTCCTGTTCTAGTCACCACCCACCCAGGCCCGCAACATATAAACCCCTACACATATAAACAAATAACATGTAAGCATAAATAGCATATAGCATACAATATCATTTATGTCATGAATGGAATGTGTTGCAGGTATAGTGTTGTAAAGCAGGCACAGTTTATTTTAATACTAATAACTTGCCACTTTATTCAGTAATAGATTTAATTTTAAACTATTACACTGTCAATTTTTCTCTGTTGAGCATCTGAAGAACCAACGATGAACTATGCACCTTATGTTCAGCAACACTGTGATTCTTCTGTACGTTGAGAAATGTCAACAATATTGCTCCAGATATTTTCTACACTTGATACCACTGTCCTGTGTAATACTGTCTGTACAGCGAAAAACTGTCAACAAGCGCTGAAGCTGACATCGACTGTATAGCTGTCCTACTGGTGTTGATGTGTTCAAACAAATGTTCTTTCAGCTGTAAACTGAGATTCTCAACACAAAACTGCGTAAGCTGGACCCAGGAATCTGGCTCGCCACTGTAAAGTCTTGTTCTTTCCACTCTGTAAAGTTGCTTTCACACACACACTGTAAAGTATCAGTCTGTCTGCTCTGTAAGGAAGAGTGGTGTGTTGTTGAGATCAGGCATGCTCCAGTCTACCCAGCTGTAAATGGGTAACTCACCCTAGTCCTGAGTTAGGGAAGGCAAAGGCTCCAGGGGAAGCAGGCACTAAACTTGGTCACTTCAGCCGACGCAGGATGGTGTATGTATGAAGTAGAAGTGTAGAGTGTGATTACCGCGAATGGTGTACTGTTCGTGTGCTGACCAATATAACCACTCACACTTGTGTCTACAAGGCACCAATGCAGACTGCTGGAATCTTAGTTTACTCAATTTATTCAGACGTACACACTGGGACATACGAGTACATCATGGTTCGTTGACATATCAATTTGTAGGTATACATAGCAGATCTGAAGTCATGACACATTCAGAAATAATGGGCAGTACATCAAAAGTTCAATGTCATGATACATTATGGCCACATCCCCCTATCTGACTAAACGCGTCAGTGAAGGGCGGATCGATAAATAACCAAAGTTACTTGACGTCCATAGTTTGTAGTATATATTATGAAACCACGAAAGGGGGTTTCTAGCAAGATTGAGATCTCCCTGTCACTGTCCGATAATAAGATAAATAATCTGTTCTCTTGGCAGTGATCAAAACATATGATGACCGAAATCCAACATGGCTGCTTCCCTGAGTTGTCGTTCACTCATTCATAGGAAGGAGAATATAAGCCAGAGTTAATTTATAATGGTTATATAAATGATTTCGTAAATGTTTCCATACAGCTCTACGGTGATCAGGTTAATTTCACGTAGCCATAACCGCTGCAGGAAAATCTGTCATCTTCGTCGATACAAAACACGACACTAGCATAACGAAGCACAAAAGTCAAGCTAGGCCTAACCGACGAGAGATCATCAAAAATAGGAGCTGGGTTTACCTGGAGTCCGAATCATCTATATACTGACATAAGGAGAGTCTCTAACACAAACTATCGTAGAGACACCATCTCCTTCAGAAGAAAAACCACTTCGTGAGACATTTTTTTCTGACGAAAGGACCAGCTCTTGAAAAACGTACCCCGCCATTTGTAAGCGGTACATCGGAACTCATCACGACTTGTCAAGACAACTCATACTTCCGCTAGCAAGAATCTAGTCCCTCCTACCCATCCAAAATATACAATATAGGACTGATTCTACTTGTACTAATAATATGTAATACATATGAATTCAGGCCATAAACACAATAAGCAAATTAATATATTTTCTGGCCCTAAAAAATAAGTACAAACGCAAGCGCAATATCCTTGCGCTGGATCAATATCCAGAACGATTACTCCTATAATCAAAAGTGTGAATCAAACATGGATTATCTCGCTTTTACCATAAACAGCATTTTCATACACAAATAAATGAATGTCTATATTTTTCCCATATTAAATAGCCATATCGATTTTTGTAAAATGTGCGTCAAAATATGCACGCAACAGTTACCTGTTGTTATGTATCATTCCAGCTTTCCTCTTCTCATTTTCCTTCAATCTTACCTGTTGTTGTGTATCATTCCAGCTTTCCTCTTCTCATTTTCCTTCAATCTTACCTGTTATTATGTATCATTCCAGCTTTCCTCTTCTCATTTTCCTTCAATCTTACCTGTTATTATGTATCATTCCAGCTTTCCTCTTCTCATTTTCCTTCAATCTTACCTGTTATTATGTATCATTCCAGCTTTCCTCTTTCTCATTTTCCTTCAATCTTACCTGTTATTATGTATCATTCCAGCTTTCCTCTTTCTCATTTTCCTTCAATCTTACCTGTTATTATGTATCATTCCAGCTTTCCTCTTCTCATTTTCCTTCAATCTTACCTGTTATTATGTATCATTCCAGCTTTCCTCTTCTCATTTTCCTTCAATCTTACCTGTTATTATGTATCATTCCAGCTTTCCTCTTCTCATTTTCCTTCAATCTTACATGTTATTATGTATCATTCCAGCTTTCCTCTTCTCATTTTCCTTCTATCTTACCTGTTATTATGTATCATTTCAGTTTTCCTCTTTCTCATTTTCCTTCAATCTTACCTGTTATTATGTATATTTCCAGCTTTCCTCTTCTCATTTTCCTTCAATCTTACCTATTATTATGTATCATTCCAGCTTTCCTCTTTCTCATTTTCCTTCAATCTTACCTGTTATTATGTATCATTCCAGCTTTTCTCTTTCTCATTTTCCTTCAATCTTACCTGTTATTATGTATCATTCCAGCTTTCCTCTTCTCATTTTCCTTCAATCTTACATGTTATTATGTATCATTCCAGCTTTCCTCTTCTCATTTTCCTTCAATCTTACCTGTTCTTATGTATCATTACAGCTTTCCTCTTTCTCATTTTCCTTCAATCTTACCTGTTATTATGTATCATTCCAGCTTTCCTCTTCTCATTTTCCTTCAATCTTACCTGATATTATGTATCATTCCAGCTTTCCTCTTCTCATTTTCCTTCAATCTTACCTGTTATTATGTATCATTCCAGCTTTCCTCTTCTCATTTTCCTTCAATCTTACCTGTTATTATGTATCATTCCAGCTTTCCTCTTCTCATTTTCCTTCAATGTTACCTGTTGTTATGTATCATTCCAGCTTTCCTCTTCTCATTTTCCTTCTATCTTACCTGTTATTATGTATCATTCCAGCTTTCCTCTTCTCATTTTCCTTCAATCTTACCTGTTGTTATGTATCATTCCAGCTTTCCTCTTCTCATTTTCCTTCAATCTTACCTGTTGTTATGTATCATTCCAGCTTTCCTCTTCTCATTTTCCTTCAATCTTACCTGTTATTATGTATCATTCCAGCTTTCCTCTTCTCATTTTCCTTCAATCTTACCTGTTGTTATGTATCATTCCAGCTTTCCTCTTCTCATTATAGGCCCAAAGAAAGTGGACTGCTTCGTTTTTAACTTGTAAATTAATTTTCTTTTGCGCATTGGCCTCTTTTCAAGACATCCTCATTACTATTGTTTGGCTGTCCAAGGTATTTTTAACATTCTTCTGTAAAACAACATCTCTCTGGTTTCTAGCGTGTTCCCTATTTGTTTAGTAATTGTCATTGACACATTTCTGTGAACTGACAAGTGAACAGCGTCGGATGATTTCATCCTGTACCCGGATGACACAGTAACCAATCCAACGCGAGACAAAAATGACGTCATCACTATCATTATTTTTCTTTGTATTCCTTACGGAGCATGGAGCCACAAGGGTAACTGATCCCCCTTACAGGAAGCCTGCACCAGCCATTCAAATGCTCATGCAGCGATGGTTTCTGAGGCTATTTGTGTTACTCGATAAGGTTGCCATTCCTATGCCAGCCTCATATATTTCGCTTTCTTATGACGTCTGAGGGTACTGTAAGCCTATTCTTTCTTTTCTCTCTTCAGAGACACCTGGAACACGGGGTGAAAAATAATGTAAGCTCTCTCTCTCTCTCTCTCTCTCTCTCTCTCTCTCTCTCTCTCTCTCTCTCTCTCTCTCTCTCTCTCTCTCTCTCTCTCTCTCTCTCTCTCAAAAACATACAAACGAACTAAAACGTGTTTTCGCCTGTTCAGGATTAGAAATAATCAATCAAGTCAATAAAAGATTGATTTATTTGTCTTCATTAGCTATCCTGGCAAACTTCAGGCTTTGTTACGTGAACGAGGTAGCGGGCCGGAGATAATTTGTGACGTCACGCAGTGAGGAAAAAAAAAAAGGGGGGGGGGGGGGGGGGAGTGTCAAAATGTTGTGACGTTGTGTGACAACAGGGGGAGACGAGTTTGGACAAATGTGACGTCACACTGGCTTCTTTCATAAATGATATTCCTACTTTCATCCGCCACAGTTAAATTTTATCCGCATAAGTCAACTTTTATCCGCGATAGTTTAACTTTATCGGCAATAGTTAATTTTAATCTGCAAAAATTAACTGTTATCCGCAATATTTAACTTTCATCTCTGCAATAATTAAAGTGTTCTCCGCAATAGTTAATTTTCTTCTGCAACAATTAACTGTTATCTGCAATAGTTAACTTTCCTCTGCACTAATTAACTGTTATCCGCAATAGTTAACTTTCCTCTGCAATAATTAACTGTTATCCGCAATAGTTAACTTTCCTCTGCAACAATTAACTGTTATCCACAATAGTTAACTTTCCTCTGCACTATTTAATTGTTATCCGCAAAAGTTAACTTTCCTCTACAATTATTAACTGTTATCAGCAATAGTTAATTTTCCTCTGCAATAATTAACTGTTATCCGCAATAGTTAACTTTCCTTTGCAATAATTAACTGTTATCCGCAATAGTTAACAACTCCCTCGTGTACAACTTATATTAATATTATGATCTCAGCTGAAGTATCGGTTAATTGTTTTAACCTTTAACTGGTTTAAATTATGTGTAATTATATATCTATTTTATTAAATAATATAATCATCATCATCATCTCAACCCGTAACCCGTCATGGGTCGTAGGGGTGCCATGGTGGAAGCATCAGCAGACAGGGTCCTCCACTGCTCTCTATCCTCAGCAATGCGTACAAGTGTGGAAAAACCGTGCCCTGCCCATTCTTTGATGTTATCAGCCCATGATTTTCTTTGCCTTCCTCTTCTCCGTTTACCTTCGACTGTTCCCTGGAGGATCGTTTTCGAAAGGGAGTCATGACGAGTTACATGCCCAAACCAGGCAAGCTTTCGACGTTTCACTACTGACAAAAGTGGTTCTTGGTGGCCTGCATAGGTGTTTATTTTCTCTCTAACATAGACATTTGTTTTGTGCATTTTATAGCAAATGCACAAAATTCTTCTATAACATTTATACTCGAAAGCCTGAATCCTTCGCTCCGTATCTGCAGTGAGTGTCCAGCCCTCACACCCATACAAGAGAATAGATAATACAAGTGATTTGTATAATTTGATCTTCACAGGAAAACTGATGTTACTTTTCCAGATCACATTCTGCCTTGTCATGGCAGCTGAGGCCATCTCAAGTCTTGTCTTGATTTCTTTACTTGCCAATTGTTGTCATAGCCAGGAGTGGAATTGAGGACGAGCTCTCAATATCTGACCAAATGCTCCTAAGGCGTGCATAACTTGTTGTTCGTCCATCACGGGTGATGAAGACCACTCTGTTCATCCAATTATTTAGGAATATGTTAGGTTAGTCTATGGGTACGAAGGTGACTGATGAGCCCGATGCGGGCCTGGAAAGATCTCGGACAGTGTGGGCAGGGAATGTTTGCTTCATGTGAAGGTTTTATTACACGGTCCTTTCTAGCTTGTCTCCGCTGTTCCGCTGCTGCTCTTCTGGATGATTCGCATGCCGCTGCACCTTTACGAAGAGATGCATCAGTCAGCATAGCAGAAAACATGATACTGAACAGAGTCGGTGCAAGTACGCACCCTTGTTTAACTCCATTTGAGACGGGGAAAGGCTCTGATAGCTCACCGTTTTCCTGAACTCTAGCCTGCATTCCATCATGCAGTTGCTGCACTATTGTGATAAATTTCTTTGGGCAGCCATATTTTGCCATGATCTTCCATAGACCCTCTCTACTGACCGTGTCGAACGCCTTTGTCAAGTCGATGAACGCTGTGTACAGGTCACAGTGCTGTTCTTGGCATTTTTCTTGTAGCTGTCTTGCAGCGAACACCATATCTGTGGTTCCACGTTCTTTCCGGAATCCACACTGACTTTCAGGTAAAAGACCTTTGTCAAGATGAGCCGTTAGGCGATTCAAAAGGATTCTGGCGAATATCTTCCCAGCGATTGATAAAAGAGAGATGCCTCGATGATTGTTACAGTCTTGGCGATTACCTTTACGTTTATATAGATGTATAATTGACGCATCTTTGAGATCGTGTGGGATGGTTTCACTCAGTCTGGTGTTCTACTTCTTTATTTCGTGCGAGTGCCTGATAACATACCTTTATATTTGTTTCATATTAATTTACTGTTTACAGGCCTCGGGTTTCCCTCAATTATGGTTTCACTCTGCCACATTTGCTGGAAGATCATGTAAAGTTTCTCTATCAGAACTGCACCGCCATCTTTATAAACCTCACCAGGAATTGAATCGGAGCCAGGGGCCTTTCTACTAGTCAGTTGACGAATCGCTTTCTTAGTTTCCTCCAGAGTTGGTACATCATCTAATGCTTCATTTATAGGAATTTGGCGTGCATAACACATAGCCTCTGACAACAAAAGTCCAGCTCATGGCCTTCTCGTGGCGGCACCGTTTAATACTAACAGGAGAAGGGGCGAAGGGCGAGTGTCTGGCACCTTAAAACCAGATTGCTCCAGGTACATTTTTGTATGTACCTGCAAGAATACTTGGAGAGGAGATGGGCACCGCCAAACAAACCTCTTGCCCACTGAAATGCTATGATGGAAAGTCAACTTAGTAATAACATGCCGGATCGGCCGAGGCCCGGATTAACATCGACCGCGCTCTCATTGCCCCTTGAGAGTGATAAGTCAGAGAATGGGGTACAAACACCTGTTTTGAAACTTCCTAGAGAAAGTTTTGTTGTTGGAACTTGGAATGTACGCACGCTATATGCGTGTGGAAAAGTCAGAGAACTAACACATGAACTTGTTAGATACTCGTGGGACATCCTGGGCCTAGCAGAAGTCAAATGGACAGGATTAGGTGAATCAATAACGGATGATGGTCACAAAATAATATAATACACGCCTTTAAAAAAAAAAAAGCAGACTAAATAAATTGTACTGTGTAAAATTAGATTTAAAAAAAAAAAACAGTAACAAGTTATCACCATCGCGACAACAGTCTAATGAGATAAAGACACAGACCTTCATCTTGTTAAATCTACTGTACGGGCGTAAGTGTGTATGCGTACCTGTGTGGGTGGGGGGTGGGGGGGGAATACAATGCAAATGCTTTTATTAAAGTACGACAAAGGTTGGGGAGGGTAATAGATTTGTGATGTCACATAAAAAAGGGGGTGGGGGGTGTCTGGGTTTTTATGACGAAATGTGATTAGAGGAAAAAAAGGGGGGGGGGGGGGGGGGCGGGGGGGGGGTTAAAAATGACAAAAATTGCGTGACGTCGTATGTGGACTGAATAATGGAGTTAGGTTTACATGCATTCCAATATTTGTCTTGTGCCAATGGTTTAGTCGAAAGGGGGCTTAAGTGTGCAGGGAGATAATTGATGCGTGCAAAAACTGAACAACAAAAAATGGTGACAAGATTAATATGGTTTTCGCGATTAATATTTGTTGGCAGTTTGTTGCGTTAGCTAGTATGAGCTGACTAACAATTTGGTAGCTTATCTTGGAAGTGAGTATGTCAAAAGGTAGATAAGCAAGTAGTGAGAGTGTTACGCACAAATAATTACTTTTTTCCAAAGTCTTTGTATGATCGTTTTTCGTATGTATGATCATTATTTGACTAAAATGCATGTTATATATATTTTATGGTCAAAGGGACAGAACCCGAAATATCGATACTGCTATTTTTTATGAGTTTACCTCCTCTTGTATAGAGACACGTTCGGTCTATAATGTCTTGAACGAAGCGTGACCATATCTCCTTATTTGGTAGTATCAGTCAACTGTTGTAGATGTTTGAAACCTTTCTTAACGCTTCTGTTCATGTCCATAAAAGGCGCGACTGTGTAAGACTTTTATCTCGAATGTTCTTAGAATCGTCTTATTGTGAACAGCGACTCAGAGATTGTCACTCTGCGCATGTCTCGACTTGGTTGTCGTTTGTTGTTCCGCCCAGGTCGGGGAGTTGAGAAATGGACTGATTAGCGAGCGGACGCGACTGCGTCTTGTGATTTTCATTCTCGGACTTTGGTGCTTTTTTTCTGGACTTTTGTGGTGGTTTAGTTTAGGCTTCGGCTTAAGCTAGCCTTTGTGACTTTTTTTTTCGTGCTTAATTTGGTTTCAGTACCAAGAAAAGAGATATAAGAATGTCCGCACCTTTTGTGCCTGTGATCATGATCAATGCAGAAGAAGATCTAGAAGGAGGTATGCTCCATAGGCCAGGAACACTGGTTATTACCATTACTGGGCCGCAGGCCAACAGGGCATCTTACTCCCTGATATCGAGTATTATGGCAGGACCGGCTGGCGTCGGAATGAGTGGCATAGCCACCTTGTATCGTTTTGAGGGGCCCTACAGATGGTACGCCACTCTGACAGCGGCGGCACAAATAAAACATTACCAAGGCCTGCATGGCAAGAGGTTCGAGTGGACCAACCCCCAGATGAGCATCTATATAGAGCATCTGGATAAAGAGAAGTCCAAAGGGACACTGAACTGGATGCCCCCCACTATAAAGCCAGAAGCGGTGAAGAGAATAGCGGCCGAAGTGTCGGGCGACAAAGATGTGGAGGTGAGCAGAATAAAAAATGCCCAGGATAAATGGCTCTTTTTATACCGGCCAACAGAACATCAAATACCGCACTTTGTGCACCTTAAGGCCGCAGAAGAGAAAATACTGAAGGTATGGGTGTCTCTACCCGGTAGACGAACCCAATGCACTATTTGCGGACTGGACACACACTGGGTTAGCCAGTGCCCAAGAAGGCGGGCGGCCCCAACTAAGGCCAAACAGACCAAAGAAGAAGAGGCAGTCGGGAACAAAACGCCGGCTGAGCAGAACAGGAGGAGTGAGTTCCTCGTGTCAGAGAGCGATGCACTTGAGTGCCACACTGCAGAGAGCCCTGAAGCAGATACAAGTAAGGAAGTTGACTTTATAGATGTGCTCTCTAGGAAGGGAGAGAAGAATAGGAAAAGACTGTTGCGCCAGACAACAGGGCCTGTTAAACCCAAAGAGGTGAAACGAAATAATAGTACTTCTCCAAGCAAGCGCTCACCGAGCAAAGAGGATCTCCCCCCATCACCCAAGGTGACTGCAGAAGAGTCCTGTCATGAGGAGGCAGCGTTGACACCTGTTGTTGACGAACGAAGATCCCAGCCAAATAGCCCTGACAAATCACCAACTCAGTCATTTGTGTCGGGGGCCTTTAGATCGGATCCGGAAGTGCCAGGGGCACTTCTAACACAAGACAGTATAAACGGTAACTGGGCGACCATGACTGAAGACGAGGCCATGGAGTCGATGACCACCCTGTACATAGATGGGCAAGAGTTTGAAGATGTGAGTGACTAATGAGCCTACACCTACAAGTCTTTCTTCCCGGCACTGGGGCCCAGTGCAAGAAGTTACTTCCAGACTTCAAGCAGGTGAGACGAGTGAGGACGAATGGTGCAGGTGAAGGCACGCCTGAGCTGCACCCCGAAGCTACCCTCCCCTTTGAGCCTGTTAGAAGCTTGAAAGATAGACTACCAGTGCGTGGGAAGATGTGCCCCCTCAAGTGGACCCAAGTGAAACTGTCCATAAAAATAAAAATAAAAATAAAAATGTATCTTATTACAGTAAAGTGTGCCAACACCCATAGTTTAAGAGTGGTGTTAAAATGTATTATTAAGAGTTGTGTTTATGTAAATAGTGTTTATGTAAATAGTTTTTTGATAGTTAGCTTGTCCACAATACACACACTTTAACATGCGCACAGTTTCATTTAAACAGTCAACTCCTCCCCCCCCCTTACTGGGGTGGAAATGTTAGGCGATGCAGTTTCATCTGCGTCCAGCCTAAATTATCAGTGCGGAACGGATAGTCAGCCCCAGGTCACTATTCCGTCAATTAGTCATGTAACTAGGTCAACGGGTCAGCCCCTATGCACCCCCTCGACAAGAAATGCAAACATGAATGTGTCGAGTGACCTAGTTACGACAGAAAGCGGTCAGCCGAAAGGCACCGCTATGCTGTGCAAACCATGTGCAATAAATGACCGGATTATCACTTTGCCCACTACAGTCTTTAAAACTTATGATAAATTATCAACTAGCGTTTTATTGAGTAACCCACCTGTAGCGAGTAGCCAGCCTCAGAACACTGCTCAGCTTTGTAACCCAAAAAAGACAGACGGTTCGCAAGGCCCCGTTTTGTCAAATAGTGTAGATATGGCAAGTGGCCACTCTGCCACTTTGCCATGTAGACAGGTTATAGGGAGTGGCCAACCTCAGCCTACCACTCCGACATGTAGTCTAGTGATAATATCTCTCAACATCAACGGTTTGAGAAATAAGCTGGACCATGTAATCAAACTTATTAAAAGAGATAAACCTGATTTTCTGTTTTTGCAACAAACGGGAATTTTTTCTGACTATCATGCCGGTCAGATGGTATCTAGGTTAGGACTTAAACATGGCTGGTTCGCCTTGGGCACCAGTCATGGTAGCGGTGTAGCCACTCTACAAATCAATGAAGATTGGGAGACAGTACATTATAGAACAGACAAGTGTGGCAGAATTGTTATAATTCAAATACAAAACAAGCACAACAAACATGACACACACACACTCATTAATATTTACGGCCCAGCGACGAAAATTGACAGACTTAAGTTTTATGAAGGTTTACACGACATCCTAACGGAAAATTATAAGGGGACAAAAAAAAATTTTAGGGGGGGATTTTAATTGTATTCTATCCGACCTTGACCGGTCTGGAGGCTTCACGAGAGCGCAGACACGAGAAAAGTCTTTACTTGTACGACAAGTTCAGGCTATGTTAGATGAACATGACCTTTCAGACATATACAGAAAAGTAGAACCAAACAAACGAATCTTTACATATTATGACAAGGCGAACCCACATTTTAGACTAGCTTCAAGATTAGATAGAATTTACATCACTAGTGACTATAACATACACAAAATATACCATATAAAAAACACTTTTAAATTCACAGATCATCACGCAGTTTATACATCTTTAAGTATGGGACACACGAATAAACAAGTAAAGAGATCCCCACATTGGAAATTTAACAACAGCCTACTTAAAAACACTTACTACACAGAACAAATAACACAATTGATACAAGGTTACGCACAAGACATTCCCAATAATAACATTGCACAATATTGGGATATGTTAAAAAACACAATTAGAGATAGAACGCAGATTTTGGCTACACTTATTCACAAGAAGTTTAAAAAAGAGGAGGGGATTTTAGAAGAAGCAATTAGTTTAACCAAAAGTTTAGACAACACGAACCCTCACATCCAAATTTTAGAAGAGTGTTTAGATCAATATAGACAGTATACCTACCAGGGAGCATTACTTAGGACAAAATTACACGCTATAACGCAGGAAATCCCTAGTAGGCAATATTTAGCAGTAGAGCAAAAACATCCAACGCAGTAGACAGATTCATGAAATAACAGATATGAACGGACAGCAACAAACAGATAACACCAACATTAGTCACGCTTTCTTCCAATACTACAAAAAACTATATACTAGGGAAGAAACTGACGCAAATATACAACACAAGTTTCTACAATACACAAAACGCTTAAGTGATGAGGAAAGTGAAAGACTAGACCAACCCCTAACTTTAGATAATTTGCAAGGGGCACTTAGTACTTTTCAAAAAGATAAAGCACCTGGGCCTGATGGGCTAACAGCAGAATTTTACAGGTTTTTCTTCCCATGTTTAGGCCCTATCTTAATTAAAGTGTTCGAAGAGGCTTTTCAAAAAGGGGAACTCCCGGATAGTTTAAATCAGTCATATATTACCCTGATCCCTAAAGACAGTAATGACAAAAAGTCAATTAAGAATTTTAGGCCTATCTCCCTTTTAAATGTTGATTATAAAATTCTAGCCAAGGCATTAACTCTGAAGCTTAAGCCACAAATGCACGCAATAATACATTCAGATCAACAATCTAGTGTGCATGGTAGAAACATTAGCAGACACACACATTTCATTAGAGACCTGATTACATACACACATGATAGACAGTGCCAGAGTGCCATATTATCTTTAGACCAGGAAAAGGCATTTGATAGAGTATCACATGCCTTCCTACATAAATGTCTTAAAGCTAATAATATAGGGAAATACTTTAGATCATGGATAAAAATCCTATATAAAAAACCTGAAAGTAAAATATTGATTAATCACAGTTTAACTGAAACATTCAAATTAACGCGAAGTGTTAGACAAGGTTGCCCTCTGTCGCCCTTGTTATATGTAATAACGTTAGAACCTGTGTTGGAAAGAATAAGACAAGACACAAATATCACGGGGACTTTTGTCCCCGGTGCAGGGGAAAGAAAATTGTTGGCCTACGCCGATGATACGATATTCCTTCCAACAACAAAGGATTCTATTAAAAATATCTTAGAGGTTTTCACGGAGTTTGGACGCGCTAGCGAATCCAAACTAAATATTCAAAAATCTAGCATAATGGGAATAGGTAAATGGGGTAATAGGTCAGATTTCCCTTTTCAATTAACGGTAGTGAATAAAATTAAAATTTACGGAATTAACTTCTCTTTTAATCCTCAAGACCCCAATAAAGAAACATGGACAAAATTGATAGAGAAAATCCAAAATATGTTAGAAATTTACAAATATAAAACGGCTACCATTTTCGGAAGAAGTATTATAGTTAATTGTTTTATTATGCCACAAATAATATACATAGCAAACGTACAGATGGTACCTAAAAAGATTATAAAGGAAATAAATAAACTAATTAGGGCCTTTATTTTTAGGAACACTTGGCACAGTATTAAACACACTACGTTAATACAACCTAAAAATAAAGGGGGGATAGCCTTACAAGACATCAACACTAAAATTAAAGCTTTAAGAATTAAATATATAGGGGAAGTAATAAAGAGCCCGGGTCTATACCCGCTGGCACACTATTATATTGGGTTAAGGCTATCAAGTTTTTGTAAATTAAATAATAATCAACCCCATTTTTTTGGGACACCACCTCCTTTTTTATGCAATATGTCTGAAAAATTTAGAGGGGAACAAACACTTAATAAAACAAGACACCAAACTTATATACAAACTTCTAGTTGCAACACAGGAAGCACCTATAAACACACGAAGAGGGTACAACCTCTTTATAACTGATTACACACAGAGTTTTACAAACATTCACGCAATAAACATTAAACCACAAGCAAAAGAAGTCACCTTCAGACTACTACATAGTTTAACACCGATTTCAAACAAATCACTATCAAAAGCAAACAAACCGGCACCCAAATGTAAATTATGCAGTGACAACATTACAGAGACAGAAGACCACTTGTTTTACACATGTAATACAGTGGCCCCCACTTTAAACAAGTTAAGGAAAATAATAGCCCCACACTCACAACAGACACTTAATTTATATAGAGCAGTCACGATGAACACGTTGCCACAAATGACGAGACGAATAGAACTCAAGCTACTGACATTGTTAGCTGACTTTAGGTACCTTGTATGGACATGTAGGAACAGAGCGGTATACGACAATGGACATTATGATAGTACAATATTTACACAAATATACGAACGCATGACACAAAACATAACAGAACAGATTTGAAACTCTTTTGTTGTTGTACAAATAAATATGTAATAACCTTTTTTTGACCCTTCGGTCGTTACACAAAGCAAGTAGCTTTGTAAATACGTTGTGTCTATAAACATCATGCAATGTAAATACTCCGTAACATATGTCCTCATTAATCATTCCATGGTAGGGGGTCACCACCCCTTTGTTGATGTACCATTAATCATTTCATCATCCATGTTCAACTGTTTTCGTATATTGACTTGTAATATATTGGGGGGGGGGGGGGGGGTTTTATCTTCGTTAGGTGATATTTTTATATATTTGGTATATTGTTTTGCTATTGACTTGTTGCAATGTTAGATTGGGGGAGGGAAGGGTGGGTGGGGGGGGGGGGGGGGGGGGGTTTTTTTTTTTTTTTTTTTCTTTTTTTTTTATTTTTTGTTTTGGGGGGGGGGAGAGGAAGGGGAGAGAGGGGGGTTTCATTATCATGTGATATTTGTAAAACATTTGTAAATAACATTGTTATATCGACCTGAATAAAGGTATTTTTAAAAAAAAAAAAAAAAAAAAAAAAAAAAAAAACTGCGTCTTGTGATTCTCTGAGGGAAATACATTGTCTTTGTGAGTTAGTTAGCTAACTAGACTATTTCCCCGTATTATTCAAGCCTGCCTGGAGGCATATGTTCATGGTTGATTTTCCGAAATAAGGTAATTCCTCTTGTATCGAACTTTAGGCTATCATCTAGAGGTTCGTCATTTTGTCGCCTTTTTGCTCGCCTGTGTGATTCAAAATGGAGAGGTACTTTGACTAGGATTAAGTCACCGGTATCTTTATACCTGAACTAGTTATATATCTATGGGTCGCTCTAGACCAACAAGACTATTGTCTGTGTTCCAGGATTCGTTATATCAGAGATCACGTCCAAGTCAGATGGTTAGACTTAGGAAGGTTATAAAGGTCGAGCTGACCTGTAATCCATGTATGCTACTCACGTGCAGACAGTAAACGGACGTATTGTATACATCTGATCTGCTAGCATCAGGAAGGAATAATTATTATTGTCTATGAACATTAAGGATCTGCAGCTGACCACGGTTGCAGAAGTTATATGTATTATTTATCAAGCTTCGCTATGATATTTGTTTTCATACAACTATTGAGTATTGACTTCTACATGACTGTCAGTTAACATGAGTTTGAATGCTGCATTCGTTGTACTATGCCGATGATAACATAAGTATCATGACTGTTTTGTGGCGTGCAATAAATGGTATAAACCTAAAGCGAAGTTACCATTTCTATGACTCTACACGTCATGTTGCCTGTGGTGTACCCTGAACTGTTCTACTGCAACACACACACAGCAACAATCTAAACCAGATAAGACACCCACATCTTGCATTGTAATACCTGGTGTCGATAGAGGTGGTAATTTGACGGCATCCTAATTCCACCCTTATCAATTCATGGTGGCCAATAGTTGGTTTATTCTGGTACCAACTCTCAAGGGGGTCAACAAACCCAGACATCATCAGCAGACTACAAGACAACATTGCAGTTGCTATTCATCACCTTTGATGAAATTTTTTTGAAAGACGCAGCAGTACTGACAGTTGTTGATATTTTGAAACTACCCGGCGCTGCTCGGCGGTATTGAAGTTTGTCTACAAATAGAAGGACAAGTACCGAGCGAATGGATTTCCTGATCTGTTGAGAAGAAGGACAAGTGCCGTAACAACTGTTCCGGTCTCAGAATTACTGTTGCAGATTCAGAAGGTCAAGTTCAGAAGCTGTTTCCTGTCAGAAGCTGTTTCCTGTTAGAAGCTCATTTCCTTCGTCATGGCAGTTTACGAGAGCAGATATGGATCAACGTTGGATCATTGTCCTAAGAATGCTGATCACATCCTGTTCTGAACTGTGCTGACGTTGTGGATACATAGAAGTTAAGTGGCCTGTTTTGTTTGTGAACTGTGCCCTTATGTTCTAACTGAGCCTTCTGTCTATCACATTTTTCGCACTCTTTATATGTTTACATGTTATATGTTATTTGGATTTGTATTTATATGTTTATATTTCAGCGGGTTTTCTCGGTTGGGCGGTGTCTTTCAGTAGAAGATACCACGCCACAGAGGTTCTACTGTTAGCGTTTTCGTTAGGGACTGTGCGAATTTCCTACTGTGAAATTTGCTAGCGACAATCGTTGCTATATCTGTTTAGTTGTGACGAGTTGTGCTTTATTTTCGTTTTTTGTATATTTTTTTTTGCTCTCTTTCTGTTTTTTAGTTTCGATTTCAATTGTTTGTATTTGTAGGTCTCCTCTTTTCTATTATTCAGTTCTTCACGTAAATTTTTGTGTATATACTGTAGCGTCATTTGTTTGTCATATCTTCGCATTCTGTCATCATATTCTTTTTAGTTTCGCTGTTTATTTATTTGACTTATGCGAATGTTTTCGTATTGTTTGATCTTTGTTATTGTTTACATTGACTCTGATCTTTGTTATTGTTTACATTGACGTTGATCTTTGTTATTGTTTACATTGACTCTGATCTTTGTTATTGTTTACATTGACTTTGATCTTTGTTTTGTTTACATTGTTGGTACTTTGTTATTGTTTACATTGTCTTGTTATTGTTTGCATAGTTCTTGCATAGTTAGCTTTCACTATTGTTACATATATGCTCATGCACTATTGATCTATAGTGCACTTATCATAACTAGCTGGTGGTTTTTTCGTTATGCACTATTGTAGTGCAGTTATGATAAATAACTGATGGTTATGCACTGATTTGGGTAGTGCACTGATAATTAAGAGGTGACTTGTGATATTATTGTACAACTGATAATACAAATTGGTGTCAAGTCTTGTTTCCCACAGAGATTGGAGTGAACATAGTAATTATACAAGCACTTTATTAAGTCTTGTTGCTATTAAGATTGAAATAAGATAATTAATTATTTCAGGTTCTGTACTCACATTTTAGACATCATGTCTACATTTGAGTACTTTATTGAGCAGGGTAAAGCCCTTGGGAAGACAGGTGATAAATTAGAAGAATTTGCGACTGTTCAATATGCCAAGGCATTGAAGTCGGAGGAAAAGAAAATGAAAGAACTAACTGAACAAAAGAGAATAGATGCTGAAAATTTAAAACTGCAGATGCAGGTAGATGAAAAGAGATTACAAATGGAAATGGAAAAACAAAAAAGAGAAGCAGAATCTCAGGAGAAGAGACTTCAGGCTGAGGTTGAAAATAAGAGACTTGAAAAAGAAGCTGAAAATAAGAGACTTGAAAAAGAAGCTGAAAATAAGAGACTTGAAATAGAGGCTGAAAATAAAAGATTAGAAAAAAAGTTACAGGCTGAGGCTGAGGAAAGAAAGTTACAGGCTGAGGCTGAGGAAAGAAGGTTACAAAGAGAGTCTGATGAGAGAAAAGCAAAAATGGAACATGAAGAAAAACTCTTAGCTTTGGAGTTAGAAAAGTTGAAGTTATCTAGTAATGCTAATGATGCTAATAAGGTATCATCTGCTAATAAGTCTAATGCTGTTGATTTCAAGCTTAATTTACCAGCATTCAATGCTTCAATTGATGATATAACATTTTATCTAGATAGATTTGAAAGTGCATGTAAGGTGCATAATATAGATAAAACATTATATGTTTATCATCTGTCCAAGATACTTAGAGGTGATGCTTTGACTTTGTTGGGTATGGTAGATGTGCCTGACAAGAACAACTATGAGGTTGTCAGGGCGGCATTGTTAAAGAAGTACCAACTTAACGAAGACGGATATCGTCTTAAATTTAAAAACATGTTACCAGAAACTGGAGTTGAATTCTCAGAATTCATCTCAGGCATACGTCTTACTTTTTTACGATGGGTTGAGCTTTCTAAGACAGAAAGTACATTTGAAGCCCTCATGGACTTACTTCTTAGAGACAAGGTTATGTCTTCTGTTAATGAAGCTTTTCTTTCTTTTCTTCATGAGCGTAAGCCTAAAAATATAAAAGAAATGGAAGAATACTGTAGCCAGTATGTTACTGCACATCCTCACATAACCGTTAGCAACTCTAAGGTAAAAGAAGGTCTGCCAGTTGCTTCGGCAGCACCTTATGGCCCGAATTTTATGCGTAAATTTCAGGGTAGCCAGCAAAATTTCAATAAAAAGAGTAACCGTAATTATGCCCAGAACCATGGTAATCAATTTCAGGGAGATTCTTCTTCCCAGAACTGGAGACAACCTAATATTACACGGTATTCTATTCCCGGTAACTTTAGAAATTTTCATAAAGGTAATCGGTATAGAGGAAAATATTTTTTGCAGAGACCTCAATACCAAGATAATAGAGGTTCTCAACAGCATAGAGATGGTAATGACAGTTATGGAAACTGGAACGCAAACCAGGATAAAAATTACAGTAGGGACTTTAATGATAATTGCAGAGGCAATAATGGTCGCGGTAGATCGCAACAGAAGAGAAAAAAGATATCAACAGACAAACTCTGTTCAACAAGAATCTCAGGGAGCAGATAAACAGGTTAATAATGATAAAGACCATAATGCTATCGGATGCTCATCTTTTGACTTTGGTAGGGCAAATAAATGTATCCAATGCAGTACTTTATTTGATCCGAAAACCATTAGTACTCTAAGCTGTGGTCATCCTTTGCCCGCTCTTCCTGCTAATGTTGCTCATGATGGGAGAGGTTCTCTTATATTACATAAGGGGCTTGTAAATAGTAATCCAGTCTCGGTGTTGTTTGATTCTGGATGTACTACTGTCGGGGTTAGGCAATCTCTTGTAGATCCATTCTGTGCTACAGGAAAGGTCATCAAATGTGTCACATTTGGTGGCACGTTGGAAAAATATCCTACTGCCATAATACATATTGCTACTCCTTTCTTCACGGGAGAGGTCCACGCGTGTCTACTTCCAAACCCTATTGCGGACCTTATTATTGGTCGTATTCACGGAGTTAGGGAATGTACCCCACAGCAGATTGCTGTTTGGGAAGAGCAAAACATTGAAGCTACCAATACGGTGGTCACAAGAGCACATGCTCTGGATCCACCTCAAACTTCATTAACTAATAATGATGAAGTAAATGAACAAAATAGTCACTTGACTATTACACGTGACTCATTTATCAAATTGCAAGAAGAAGATCCGTCGTTACAAAAATTCTTCATTCTAGCAAAAAAAGGTGATCCTAATCAAAATACTAATAGAAAATCTTGGATTTCTATGAAGAACGGCGTACTTGTACGTATGGTACAAGACTCGACTACATCCACTCATTCACAAATTCTTGTGCCTAAGAGCATGAGGGTGCAAATATTGCAACATGCTCATGACTCGCAATGTGCTGGACATATGGGTTTTTCCCGTACAAAGTCGAGAGTTCTTGCGGCTTTCTTTTGGCCATTTGTGAGCAAGGACATACGAATGTACTGTCGCTCTTGCAAAGTATGTCAGGAGGTCAAATCTAAAGGACCACGACATGCTGCGCCTATTCAGGCTGCTGACATTCCAATTCGCCCTTTTCAAAAAATGGCAATAGATATTATCGGTCCTTTTAGAATTAAGTCGGCTAGAGGGCATCAATTTATTCTTACATGTGTCGATATGTGCACACGTTGGCCAGAGGCAATACCTCTCAAGAGCATCTCAACTGCTGATATCGCAGACGCTCTTTGGCTGATATTTTCTCGCTTGGGTTTTCCCGGAGAAATATTGTCAGACCATGGCACTCAACTGATATCAGACACTATGTCACAGGTAATGTCTATGCTACATATAAAAAGGTCTCTCAGCAGTATCTATCACCCAATGTCTAATGGGTTGGTCGAACGTTTAAATAGGACTCTAAAAACTTTACTGGGTAAAATAACTGAGGATCATCCTCAGGATTGGGACAGGGTCTTACCCGCGGCTCTCTTTGCGTATAGAGAGGTCCCCAATGAACATACGGGGTTTTCCCCTTTTGAACTTGTCTTTGGCGCGCAACCGCGCGGCCCTATGTCTTTACTTCACGATCTAATCACTGCCGATAATATTAGCGATGAGACTCAGTCTTCTTATGAGTACGTCATTGCTCTTAGGAAAAAAATCATTGAGGCATGCAGACTAGCAACTTCGTCTTCCGAATTTGCTAAAGAAAAGGCAAGGCAGTTTGCGAATAAGAATAGATGTCTACGACAACTTTGTCCAGGTGACAAAGCTCTCGTCCTACTTCCTTCAAGGGAGAACAGACTTCTAATTGCATGGAAAGGTCCATATGCAATAGTCTCCAAAATTTCTGATGTCGACTATGTTGTCGATATTGATGGAAAGCATAAAACTTTCCACATAAATATGCTCACGGAATTTCATGAAAGACCAGACTATTTGCAGCCTATTTTCCAGGCAACGGACAATTCTCAAGTACCTCATGGTCAATACTCATCGCTGTCAGTTATACAGGATGAGGAAACTACTTTTTCTGATGTCAATCTTCCTCTTTCTATGGTCCCACTTTATTCTACGGAATCTTGGAAAAACGTGACCGTTTCTCCAAATCTTTCCGCTGAGGAACATCGACAAGTTTCTTCGATGTTGCAAACATTTCAGGATGTTCTTACAGACATCCCGGGACACACACATGTCATTGAACATGACATTGTGCTAACTGATCATAATCCTATCAGAGTCAGACCCTATCCAATACCTATCCATTTCCAGTCTCAAGTCGAAAAAGAATTGGATGAAATGATACGTTTGGAAATCATTGAACCATCCACTTCAGCATACTCTTCGTCTATGGTTATTGTTCGAAAGAAGGATAATAACATTCGCATTTGCGTAGATTATCGCAAATTGAACCAAGTTACGAAGTTCGACGCTGAACCTATGCCTTCATTAGAAGAGCTACTCAATAAACTTTCTAATTCTAGATTCTTTACCAAACTAGATTTGTCTAAAGGTTATTGGCAAGTCCCGCTAACTGAACGTGCCAAACCTTTTACAGCTTTTTCTACACCTAGGGGTTTATTCCAATGGAATTTCATGCCTTTTGGTCTTATGAACGCCCCTGCTACATTCGTACGCATGATGCGGCGAATTCTCGCATATCGTACAGATGTCATAGCATATCTAGATGATATCTGTCTATTCAGTGATTCCTGGGAAGATCACTATTTGGGTTTATACGAATTACTGTCTACTCTTCGCGAGTATAACTTGACTGCAAAACCCTCTAAAGCCTTTATAGGATTTAGTGAGATTTCTTTCCTAGGTCATCGTGTTGGTCATGGTCTTTTAAAGACAGAGGACCACAATGTTTCAAAAATACTTAACATTTCGGTCCCTAAGACAAAGAAACAAGTAAGGAGTCTATTAGGTTTGATCCAATTCTACGGACGATTCATTCCGAATCTGTCCTCCATTATGGCACCGCTTTCTACTTTATTGAAGAAAGGGTCGCCTAATTTGATCCGCTGGTCAAAAGAATGTCAATCCTCATTGGACCAGGTTAAAGACCTATTTTCATCTCCACCTATTCTTAGGTTACCTACTATTGAGAAGACTTTTGTTCTTCGAAGTGACGCCTCGTCAACTGGGATTGGGGCAGCACTAATGCAGGAGTATTCTGATACTCTGCATCCGGTGATGTATATCTCTAGGAAATTAAATGCTGCAGAAAAGAATTACTCGGTTTTAGACCGTGAGTTATTGGCTATGGTATGGTCTATTCTGAAGTTACAAAGATTTCTTCTAGGCGCACATTTCATTGTGGAAACCGACCAGAAAGCGCTTACTGCTATTCAGAGCAAAAACTTGAAGAGCTCGAGGTCCACTCGTTATGCCATAGCTCTTCAACCATTTCATTTCTCGGTTCGAGCTATCCGTGGTTCGGATAATGTAATGGCGGACATTCTGTCCAGATGCCCACACGATTCCACATGATTCTTCTGTCATATATATATTTCCTGATATACAGTCCAATGTTATAATGACATGTTAGTAGATTTTTTTTTTTTCTCACTTTTTTGAGGGGGAATTTATAACATTGTTCCATGTAATTATCTAAGAAGGCTTAGTTAGTGATATACGGGCCAAAAGATCACTCGGCCACATTTAAATAAATTATTTTCAGGATTGTATTGAGAGATTTACCAGTTGTCTTTAAGATTTGTGTTATTGATATTTTCGCAGCACATCATTGAAGATGCGAGATTGTGTCCATTGTGGAACTTTGAGTATATCAAGTCCTGTCCTAGATTGGGAGCGGATGATGTCCACATCTTCTTCTATTGAATGTTTTATGTCAACGAAGATCAACACATGTATTACTTATTAGTTACTGATGCATTACATAATGTAATAAAATAGTGCGGTATATTAATATATTACACCGCTATTTGCAACACATTGTATGATATCATAATAATATATTTGATTTCATATATTGGTATGAGAATAATTTGACTTTTATTATGATGTTGCCAGCATTGTGGTTTGTGTTGGTGGCACCTTCCTGGGATATATACGCGTATACTTAGATAAATTTTTCTCTAAGGACCTGGGATATGATCTCAGTTTCGCTCCAAGTGTTGAGCTATTTTGTTAGGTATATCCGCGCATCATACGTGCGTTAGGAGCCTAGATTTTTCCGGCTCCAGGATTTAAAAAAAAAAATGTTTCATTTTTTTTTTCCCGGGAGGGTGCGGTAATGTTACGCACAAATAATTACTTTTTTCCAAAGTCTTTGTATGATCGTTTTTCGTATGTATGATCATTATTTGACTGAAATGCATGTTATATATATTTTATGGTCAAAGGGACAGAACCCGAAATATCGATACTGCTATTTTTTATGAGTTTACCTCCTCTTGTATAGAGACACGTTCGGTCTATAATGTCTTGAACGAAGCGTGACCATATCTCCTTATTTGGTAGTATCAGTCAACTGTTGTAGATGTTTGAAACCTTTCTTAACGCTTCTGTTCATGTCCATAAAAGGCGCGACTGTGTAAGACTTTTATCTCGAATGTTCTTAGAATCGTCTTATTGTGAACAGCGACTCAGAGATTGTCACTCTGCGCATGTCTCGACTTGGTTGTCGTTTTGTTGTTCCGCCCAGGTCGGGGAGTTGAGAAATGGACTGATTAGCGAGCGGACGCGACTGCGTCTTGTGATTCTCTGAGGGAAATACATTGTCTTTGTGAGTTAGTTAGCTAACTAGACTATTTCCCCGTATTATTCAAGCCTGCCTGGAGGCATATGTTCATGGTTGATTTTCCGAAATAAGGTAATTCCTCTTGTATCGAACTTTAGGCTATCATCTAGAGGTTCGTCATTTTGTCGCCTTTTTGCTCGCCTGTGTGATTCAAAATGGAGAGGTACTTTGACTAGGATTAAGTCACCGGTATCTTTATACCTGAACTAGTTATATATCTATGGGTCGCTCTAGACCAACAAGACTATTGTCTGTGTTCCAGGATTCGTTATATCGGAGATCACGTCCAAGTCAGATGGTTAGACTTAGGAAGGTTATAAAGGTCGAGCTGACCTGTAATCCATGTATGCTACTCACGTGCAGACAGTAAACGGACGTATTGTATACATCTGATCTGCTAGCATCAGGAAGGAATAATTATTATTGTCTATGAACATTAAGGATCTGCAGCTGACCACGGTTGCAGAAGTTATATGTATTATTTATCAAGCTTCGCTATGATATTTGTTTTCCATACAACTATTGAGTATTGACTTCTACATGACTGTCAGTTAACATGAGTTTGAATGCTGCATTCGTTGTACTATGCCGATGATAACATAAGTATCATGACTGTTTTGTGGCGTGCAATAAATGGTATAAACCTAAAGCGAAGTTACCATTTCTATGACTCTACACGTCATGTTGCCTGTGGTGTACCCTGAACTGTTCTACTGCAACACACACACAGCAACAATCTAACAAACACAGCAACAATCTAAACCAGATAAGTTTACTGAATTCCACCCTGGTCTTGCATTGTTGCAGGGATTACAAGGGGATTGACATAAGTCTTGGGCCTGACCATGAAGGGCATGTCACAGAGAGCTGAAATTGTGTACAGTGTTTATCCCTTCTCAATATAGTCACCATCTGAATTGACACACTTCTGCCATCTCTGCTTGACCTTGAAAAGACCTTGGGAGTAGAACACCCTATTTTTCAAACTAAACCAGTCATCACATGCCAATATAACCTCTTCATCGCTGTCAAAATGATTTCCTTTTAGCTGTTTTTTAAGATTTGGGAATAGAAAAAAGTATGATGGAGCCAAATCTGGAGAATATGGTGGGTGTGGAAGAATTTCAATATTCAAATCGTTGGCTGCTAGCTGCACAAGCCGTGCTTTGTGAGAGGGCGCGTTGTCTTGAAGCAAAGGAAGATTTTGAGTGCGCGTTATCCCTCGTTTCCTGGTCACAACCTTTCTTAGTTTTGTGAGAAGATCTGCATAGTACTGTCCATTAACTGTGTTGCCACGAGGCAGATAATCTTTCAAAAAAACACCTTTGCCGTCCCAAAAAACAGTCAGCATCACTTTTCCTGCAGATTTCTGCGCCCTCGGCTTGACAGGTGTTGGGGAGCCCGGGGTTTTCCATTGCATGCTGGCAATTTTGGATTCGGGGTCATAATGGTGTACCCAAGCCCAAGTCTCATCTACTGTCACCATGGTCTCCAAAAAATTTTTTGGCTGACACTTTTTGAGCAACTGTTGACAGCAATTTACCCTCGTTTGCTTCTGTTCACGTGTCAACAGTCGCGGAACCCAGCGTGCACACACTTTTCTCATGTTCAGTCTCTTGTGTAAAATTCTATAAACTGTTCTTTCATTTAGTTTTACTCTACTAGCTATCTCCACAATTGTCATTTTTCAATCCTGGTCAATGATTTTCTTCACTCTTGTTGCATTTTTATCGTTGCACTCTGAGGCTGGTCTACCAGATCTTGGCAGATCAGCAACATTTGAGCGGCCGCACTTAAACTGTTGACACCAATTTTTTTTTACCGAAGTATATGAAGGACAAGAATCATAAAACACTGGTTCCATCTCCCTGTGTATTTCTGTAGGTGTTTTTGCCTGAAACATCAGAAATTTTATCACAGCTCTGGCCTCCTTCTTTTCCATTGTTTTGTCAAATCTTTGGAGCAGCAGATCCGGTCAATAGGGTACATTGCGCCCTGCACCGTAGCGGGAAAACCCATTGAAGAAACAAACGCGTACTTTACACATTCAGTGCAAATATAATGAACTTTAAATGTGCTAAGTTTCATCTTCCTCCTGTGACTCCTTCATGGTCAGGCCCAAGACTTATGTCAATCCCCTTGTATGTGAGGTTATGGGACTACCATGTTTGTGATTGGTTGCGTATCTGTCTGTCTGAATGTCTATCTGCCTGCCTGCTGACTCTCTCTCTGTCCATCCGTCCGCCTGTCTGTCTGCACGCCTGCCTCTATCTCTGCCCGTACGTCCATCCGTCTGTCTGTCTGTTTGTCTGTCTCTTTCTTTCTTCTCTTTTCTTTATTTCCCTTTCTTTCCTTCTTTCGTTCTTTCTTTCCCTTTCCTACTTTTCTTTTCTGTCTTTGTTTCTTTATTTTGTCTTTCTTCCTTCCTTTCTATCTTTAATTCTCTTTTCTTCTCTTTTTCATTTTTTCTTTCTTTTTTTTCTTTTTTCCTTATGAGTGCCCACCGCATATTTATTTTCGTTTATTATTTATAGGTTTGGTCTACACAAACTTTGAATGTATTTCTACAAGTATGCAGAGTGTTTTCTCTCTTATGTTCATAGATTTCCATTGTGAGTTACACGGTAAAAAAAACTTAAAGAACTTTCGCACATGACAATGTTTACATAAATGTCAATATAATTCATCTGGCTAAGTTTACTGCATTATTTATCTGCTAGCATAAAGCCCCAAAAAGGACTCGACAGCTACGCCAACGCCCGAGCTAGTCTATGACAGTTATTGTTCGTTATAACTAACGATCTTATCTTGTTATTAATCATTAACTGTAAATAAATCACATCGACCTATCAACAGGCTGCGTAACTGTGTCACTTTTCTTAATTGATACATTTTCTTAATTGATACCAGACCATACGGAATTTTATATTTGGACAATCGCCCTAATATAACCGACGGCCGCTGTGTCTTGGTTGACAGTAAATAAATATTAGACAAACATAAAGGTATGTTTTCAGGCATTCGTAAGAAATAAAGAAGTGGAAAACTAGACAACAGAAAAAAAAACAGACGTGAGTGGGTTACCATGGACTCGAACCCAGGACCTTTCGTGCGACAACCCCTCCTAGCTAGGCACAATATTTAAACCAAATTGTTAGTACAGCCGGCGCATGAACTCATCACTGAAAAACACACACATGCTCCCGCTGCCTGGCGTCGTTCCTGGTGGTTTCTGAAAAGACAAAGAAAGAAAAGGCAGATTGCTGCCTCAGGCATGTCGTAAAGTGAAACCTAATAGTAGGTTTCTGCATCACTCCATGATTTATTTATTTCAGGTCTGTATGTGGGCCCTTCACTAAGTGAAATTCTCGATTTGCCCTTTCTGCACTTTCCTTATCAGGATGATCGCTTTTATTACAATCTGATTTTCTTGCAACCAACCAATCAAATTTCAGTTTCTTTCATTAGTTTATAAATCTATAAGTATTTTTGGTTAAATCTTGACGTCTTCATTTATTTTATTGTTTTCCCTCCAATTTTCAAAATCCTTCTTCATTGAAATTTTAGAAATGAATGGCGTTTCTGGGATAATATCGCAGCGCAATGTTCAACGTCTTTTTTTAGCTATGACGTTACGAGATATGACTATTTATACTAGTAAATCACGTGCTGTTTTGATCAATAAAAGCCAGTCTGTGTATGATTACAGCAGACAGATCAGCGTAAGATAGAAGATTTATTAAATAGGCATCGGTCATTTTTCATTTGAAAGAGGAACGTTTTTTATTGCTAGTGTTGGAAAATGAAAATATTGAAAGAACCCGGTGATAAAATGAGATAGTCGCGTCTTTTTATCGCAGTCAAGAATTAACTGTGAAGAAATATTACTAGTGTGAGACCGTCCAATCAGCATCAAAGACTATGTAGAGAAAATAATTATAAAAAATCAATATAGCCATTAAAGGACAGAAAACATGTACCTCCTCAGCAACTAGATTTCTAGGCATAACTTTAGATAAACAACTAAATTGAAATAAACATACAGAAAATTTAGTAGAAAGATGTAGGGTACCCCTAAATATACTAAGGATAGTAAAAAGGAAATCGATTGGGGGGGGGGGGGGGACAGTAATAAAATAATGCTTATGTTCTACAAGTCTTTCATCAGGGGACAGAGAGAGAGTCAGGCAGGCAGGCAGACAGACATTCAGACAGACAGACACACAACCAATCATCAGGATTATCCAGCATAGTCTATGTCTCATCTGCAGCTTCTAACAAAGCAAAACTAGACAGAATTCAAAATGCAGCCATGAGAACCATTACAGGTGCATTTATATCAACACCAGTAGAAGCACTAGAAGAAGCTCTTGGCATACGGCCCCTTGGTCTAAGACGGAAAGAACTAAGATTAAATTATTGGAGTAAAGTAACACAAGAAGTGACCCACCAGCACATAAACCCTTTGTCAAAAACCAACCATGTGTATGGGACGTCCCGTTAAATAAAGATAGATATCCAACAGGGTGGAGAACTATAGAAGATCTAACGCAGTTCAAACAACTGTCAAACACAATTAAAAATAGTAATAAATATAGAAGCACAATACCACCCTGGGAACTAAAAACACCAATCATAGACTAATCACTTACTGAAAAGATCAAATAAAACATAGAAGATAAGGAAGCCAAAATGATAAGTAGAAAGTTCATTAATCAACTTACAAAACAAAGTCTGACCCTCTACACTGTTGGAACCAAGGATGATAGTGGTCAACTAGGTGCAGGAGTAGTAATACCACAGTGGGGAACTAAGAAGAGCTACAGTTTAACTGACGGGGCTTCGATTTTTACCACAGATATCGTAGCAATTCTAAAAAGTTTAGAAATAATCGAAGATAACCCACGAGAAGCTGTTACGATATTTACACTCACTATCATCACTAATAAGAGAAGACTCTAGGCAGAAATATGTCTCCGACTATATAAGGAAAAGACGATGGTCATATATCGGTCATGTCCTACGAATGCAAAACAACAGAATACCACTACAGGCGCTCACTTGGGTTCCTGAGGGTAAGAGGAAAAAAGGAAGACCAAAAGAAACACTCAGAAGAACAATAATAAGAGAAGGAAGAACGTTGGGCCTAAATAATGTGCAAGAGCTAAGAGGAGTGGCGTCACAACGAACAACCTGGAGAGCACTGGTTTCTGCCTTATGCGCCGTGTTTGGTGCTTAAAGAATTTATTATTATTATTATCATCACTACAAGCACTAGAACACCCAGGTAAATGTAGCCGGCCAGACATAAAGGAAGAAATTCTTGCAATTAATACATCACTAGGGATCAGAATATGTAGTGTGAGGCTAGTGTGGGATCCAGCACACATAGGTATAGCTGGTAACGAGTTGGCAGACCAGAACGCCAAGAATGGAAGAATAAGTAAAAACAATATAAGAGCAGTACTAGGAAGGTCGGAGATCAAGAGCCAAGTGAAGCTAACTATAAACGAGGAATGGAAGACAACATGGAAGAACAGTAGAAAAGGCAGACACGCATTCAAACTGCTGAAAGAACCAACAAGGACGTGCCAGGTCGGAGAAGAATTAAAGATACCATGGAACAAAAAGCCGTGACGTCTCCGTCTCGGTGCAGCATACTTTATGATAGAGGAACCACACTGCCAAGAATGTCAGGAAGAGAATGACATAGACCACTACCTGATCCACTGTAAAAAGTACGAACAACAAAGGCTTGAATTAAAAACTTACTATAGAAATCACAATATAGACATGACAGGTGATAAGGTTTTAAGTATATATGCCCGAGGAGAAGCCCAATCAATACTTAAAAGATATATACATAAAATAAAGGAAAACATATAAGGTTAGTACTTCAGAAAAGACATTCAACCAAATAGAAATTAAGCAACAAGAACTAATAAATCATTTTAAAAAAACAACAGAAAAATAGCAAACATACTAACTACTCATAGGACAAGGAAAGACAACGAGGTTTAAAAAAAAACAACAACTCAAAAAGAACAAATACTAATACAAATTAAAACCAAGTGCAAAGGACAATAGTTATCTATAAACAATAAACTAAAATGACAAATACTAATATAAATTAAAATCAGCAACTGCAAATGACAATAGTTATTTAAATTGAATATAAAATTAGTAAATACAATGACACTAAATACCCCGATTATAACCAATTTTCAGGTTGAACAGGATAGACCAAGATGGATCGAGAAGAGGCAATAACGGGCAGCTGTTAAGTGCCCGCTCTCACCCCATCACCTCTTCAAAACAACAACAACATCATAAAAAAAGCTAAGACAAGATTCATCGACGTGGGTGGCACTGAACTATTCTGTTAATTACATGAGAAAAAAATAAATAAATTATATAACACCTAATGGCGAACAGACTGAAGGTATGAAAGGGATTCCTGTATTGTTATGACTTCCCCATAGCTGTCTCTGCTTTTTGATGTAGTGTGACCAGTTCACTTCTTCGCTACTTTTGCCTTCCCAAACTCAGGAGCAAAACTAGGTACCCATTTACAAATGAGTATACTAGAATATAACGTTTATCTGGTTTCGAACTCGGTAAATTTGCCTCAAGAAGCGAATGCTTTAATCGCTCTGCTACTCGGTGCTCTCAAACATTATCGTAGATCTTTAAAAAGTCCATCACACACATATGCAGATGCGTCACATGTTTGTTAGTGTTGAATGTTTGGTTGAATTGCCTGTTTCCTTAGTTTTTGGTTCATTTAGTCGATTTTGTTCCTTGTTGTACAATCTGGTAGTTTAGTTTACGTTACTTTGATTGTTTCGTTTTATTATTTTGGTTAGCTCGTTGTTTCATACGAGTAAACACACTAGTACTACATTTGTCATAAGGATGTTTCTTATTTTCAGATGTAAAGACACTAGTACTACATTTTTCATAAGGATGTTCCTTTTATCTAGATGTAAAGACACAACTACTACATTTGTTTTAAGGATGTTCCTTATATCCAGATGTAAAGACACTAGTACTACATTTGTCATAAAGATGTTCCTTTTATCCAGATGTAAAGACACTACTACTAAATTTGTCATGAGGATGTTCCTTATATCCAGATGTAAAGACACTAGTACATTTGTCATAAGAATGTTCCTTATATCCAAATGCAAAGACACTAGTAGTACATTTGTCATAAGGATGTTCCTTACATCCAGAAGTAAAGACACTAGTACTACATTTGTCTTAAGGATGTTCCTTACATCCAGGTGCAAAGACACTAGTACTACATTTGTCACAAGGATGTTCCTTACATCCAGATGTAAAGAAACTAGTACTACATTTGTCACCAGGATGTTCCTTACATCCAGATGCAAAGACACTAGTACTACATTTGTCACCAGGATGTTCCTTACATCCAGATGCAAAGACACTAGTACTACATTTGTCACCAGGATGTTCCTTACATCCAGATGCAAAGACACTAGTACTACATTTGTCATAAGGATGTTCCTTATATCCAGATACATCTCTTTGACTGTGCGATGGTGCCGCCGCAGCGGACACCGTCGGGAGGGTGGCGCCTAAAGTTTGAAAAAAAAATTACAATTTTGAAAGATTAAGTAAAATGAATCATAAAATTCAGAAGAAAAAAAAAATACTTCCTTACATGAAATGATCGAATAAAATATTGATCAGAAATGAATTAATTTTCGTGTTCACACACTTTTATAACAGACTTCATAGTAATATTCTTTCTGAAGAATAGATATCTATGACTATATTTTTACCCCTTTTAAGAACAAACACTACGTAATGCCCCTTCGTAATTCAACAGTCAGTAAAGAAAAATATTAGATAAGATTTTAAAAACACTAATTGCATTATATTTTGTTTTTCTTTTTTCGTAAAATGCTACAGTGAACACATTTTGCAACAACTATAGTGTGTTCCAACTCTTAACATGAAACCGAGTCTCGTTAGAGTACAATGCTGTATTTTACCGGGAAAGGATGGGGGGGGGGAGTATGGAAATCACGAGACTTCGAACCACATGGAACATTCCCTAGGGCCATATCTGCTTATATCAATCACAACTTGACATAAGCCACGCTAGGCAGTTCAGCTAGAATTACTTATGTTTTTAAACATCAACATATCAAATAAAAACAGTATTTACAGAAATATCGAAACAGTGGTAACCGATGCTGGATTCATAATAAACTTGCTGCAGGCTTTAACATTGATGATTTTTAACATTTGTGCACTAATGTTGATTTTTGGGTCGAATTTTTAACAAACAGGCTCAGGGTTCTCCATCCACACATAAAACTGATTCTTGTCTTACTCTATATTTAGTATTTGTAAGCCGTGAGAAAGCTTGTTCATAAACATTAAGAAATATTGTCAACTCTCAGACAAACTTTCTTGAGATATTTCGGGAAATTGTTGCCAGTTTTTCGGAGCATTAATTTTGTTTTTTTAAATTCCATAACTTTTGATCGAATCCTGGTTGGGAAACAATGATTTATGATATATATTTTAGTTCTGTTTTTCTTCACGTTACATGAAACATAATTCATACCAGTTTACCATACAACTAAATACTCATACACAGCAAAACCCTTTCACGTGTATGGAGTGGCGTACTAAGGTGGTGCGGGGGGGGGGGGGGATGGATACGGTCTGCTTTGGGTGACAGCCAGCAGAGGGATGTCAACGGACACTATAATGGCGGTGCAGTACTGTTTTACATGTAAAATACGCTTGCATGCACGTATTTTTTCAACGTGATTTATGAGGGGGAGGGGTGAAGGAAGGATCCACCCCCCTATGTGCCAATAATTTAAGTACGCCCGTCCTTGTATGAAATATTAGATTATCATAGCGCAAGATGAGTACACGTCTTTTATGTCTGAAATTGATATCGGGTTTAAAACAAGATAAATTGATGGCTTAGCGCGCGACTCACCGCCCACGGACTTTTGATGATCGTGACGTAGATCTGTCTGGTATTGAAGGCAGCCAGAGATCTGGTGATTAGTGCGTCAGTACTTCACCTATTTGGACGGCAGAAACATCAGTAAACATTAAGTAGACGTTTTACAATTAAATTTATGGTCTTTATTGCATCGTAATATTGTAAAGATTCACTGGACATGTCAGTCTGAGGCAGAGATTTATGATTTTTAGAGTAAAAATAATTACAGACATCAGACCTAAAGGTCTGTTGTATTTGGACATGCGCCTTAATATAACCGACTGGGTTGAACGAGATGCGCCACGCCATAACGAGGTAAAATTGTATTTAAAACAAAATAGTGTAAATATTTGATCGTGAAGGTATGGTAATGCTTTATGTAATACTCGGGGAGTTTCTGATGAGGCAAATATAGAAGACAAATACTACTCCCTCAGGTATAACGTACAGGGAGACTAAGATGAAGTTGTGTATGCGTCTGGAAACCTCAACACATACAAGAAATAGCTGCAGAAACCACCACTGTAAGAGCATGTGAATGTTTGGGGCAGGCTTACTGTAAGGGGACCAGCTGTAGTGGTGTCTGCATGCTCCACAGCCAGAGAAATAATGGGAATGAATGAATAAAAAATGAATTAAATAATGAATGAAAAAATGAGTGAATGGATGATAACAGGATTCTTAAAGTTTCTTCGACATTTCTTAGCAAAGATGAATCAAATTTTACTATCTGCTTCATGTATTATTCTAAGCCACATTTTTCACGGGGAGCGGCAAGGAAAAATGAATCAATAAAAACATGATAACGCTATCCTTTTGGTTTCTTCGATACTTCTCATTAAAGTTGACTAAAATCACCCTGGACACACAAAATAATGCATACTACGAGCTCAGAAGAAGAGAACAAGTGATAATCTTCAGACTCCGCACGGGCCACAACAGATTGAGATATCATCTATTCAACATGATAAAGATAGGAACTACAGATGAGTGTAAATGTGACACTGAACAAATGACTGCTGAACATCTGCTTGAAAAAAGTGCCCAACATATGAGGAACATAGAAAGCTCATATGACCGTTACCAGTACCAGTTTCGGAAAAACTCTATGGAGATGAAAATAGCCTGAAGCTGACCACTGCATTCTTTGAAAAAATTCAAGTAGACGTCTGAGAGAGCATGAAGAAGAAAAATAATCAAAATTTACCGTTTGCTTCAAGTATTGTACTGTGTCGCAGGCCGGAACTCAGCACATTTCTTCACACTAACAATGTTTTGCTCTTTTGTCTTTAAGGGCAAAAGCTCGAATTTTGGTACCAACTAGAATAAAACTTTGCCTATTCGAATCAAATGCCAGCGATATTTTGTCTGTCTGATGAGTGTCTGACATGAATGGAGATTCTGTTTGATCTCGTCAGTGTGTTCATTAAGAAAGAATATTTTCGGGGAACTTACTTTCGATATAATAATACGAATCTTGCACGATGTTGGACTCTTGTTTTGACTGAACTGCTTGCTTACGTCGTGCAGTTTCGTTTGCTATTTTCACAACTCAGTTCGTAGCGACGGCTTCAAATAAGACAATTGGGTTTTAATTTTCTTAAGAGGAGGTCCAACCTTATTAAATAAAAAAAAAATAAAAAAGACCCACCTGCTCGTCCCATACGTAGTGCTTTCATCTGTCCATCATAATTTATTTAACTCGCCCTGTGACTCGCTCTCTAGCATTCACATATTTAAAAAGGTATCACTATCATTGTCCTTCGCGGTCCTTATAGAGCATGGAGCCATCTCTAGAGCGGGGTCACCATGTAGGAAGCTTGTTCCAATCAGTTAGATGTTCCTGCAGCGGTTGGTTCTGTGGCAATCTGTTTTTCGTGATGAGGATGCCATCCTCCCATGCGAAAGCTCAAATTAGTTGCCTTGTAGAGGGTGCCTGAGGGTGTAGTCGTCTCTTTAGTGGCACCCTGGGAGCTAATCGGGTCATACAGCTCTTACCGAACTCAGATATGATCATACCCATTATATGGAAACATTTGTTTATTAGAACTACGGTGGTGTAATAAAATAAATAAACATATAAAAATAGTTGGTATGTCTTACTAAGACTAAGAGAACTGCGTACGTTACGATCACAAGACCTTCGTCAGGGACAAAGTGAAAACCACGTTCAATATTATAAAAAGGAACTAATCAACCACATTTGCCCACCTCACAACGCGTGCTTGGAGAAACTCCATACTCACAACAAAGACCAAAGCTGCGGTATATAACGCCATCGTCACCAGCATACTTCTATATGGCAGTGAGACATGGACAACCTATGCTAAGCAAGAAAGAAGGTTCAATACCTTCCATCTACGGTGTCTACGCCACATCCTTGGTATTTCGTAGAAGGACACAGTGAAAAATGTCGATGTGTTGTCCTGTGCTGACCTACAAAGCATGTATACACTGCTTAGAAGGCGCAGACTACGCTGGCTTGGCCTTGGCTGCCGCATAGAAGATAGTCGCATCCCGAAAGATATCTTCTACGGACTACTGGCAGATGGGAAAAGAACAGTTGGACTACACAGCTGAGGTTTAAAAATGTGTACAAGAGAGACATGAGGGCACTGGACATAAATCCAGCAACCTGGGAGGATGAAGCTGCCGATCGCACCAAGTCGTGATGCTATCTACGGCACTACATCAGACTGGGCGAAAAGAAGCTCTCATGACATGCAGAAGAGAAGAGAAAACGTCGAAAGGAACACCAGGGGGGAAAAAACAGCTTAGGGCTGTCACCTCAAGGGCACATTCCCATTGTCAGTTATAACTGAAGGGGTTATTATTATTATTATTACATTAAAAAAAAAAAGTGAAACGACCCGAAAGTTGGAAACGTCCAGAATAGAATTAGACTTGTCAGAAAATAATATTTGCGTTTCGCTTGTACGGAATCCCAGACTAATCTTTATAAACACAATTTAGAAACACGTGATACTCACAAAAAGATTCAATATTATGTCAAGATTACGGTCTTGCTGATCAATGTTGATATCTACCCTCGAAAATCGGTGACATCAGGTTTGTGGATGGGGTTGAGAGGGAGTAGGGTATGGAGAAGTTGGTAAATACGGTTTGCCATGAAGATTTCCATCTGGGATTAGTGACTTAAAATCAATCTTCTGATTCACAGCTTTACGGGGAGATTTTGGAATCAAATATGAAAGAAATTTAGGTATTAAAATTTAAAATATACTTTAGACGAGAGCGGTAAATAAAAAAGATATAGACCAGGGTTTCTTAAAACCTGTAGTCCATGGACTACGGGTCCATTAATGAGCTCTGTGGGTTCGTTTACATAATCTAACATTTAAAATGTAAACTTTTTGTAAACGATGATATATATTTCCTATCAATTTCTCTATCGTAATTAGAGAGAACACCAGCGCCCGGCATGCCTAAGTGTCTATAATTTGTGCTGTCATCATGATTTGGACGGTATAGCGTGTTGTGAAATGTAAAGTAATGTGTTGAGTGCAAGTAACTATCGATTCTTAGTAGGTGTAATGAGTGCACAGAAGGAAACTAAACACTATATCAAGTCTATAAATGTAAATATAGAGTTAGTCCAAATTCGTTCCAATAACTATGCACTTTATCTGTACGTGTTGATTCATTTCGAACTATTTTGCTTCTTAAATTACAATTAGTATATCGAGTGCCAGTAAGTTTTCCATATTTTTTGTGAATCTTTTCCTATTTGTCCTTGGTGTTAGAGTTCGTACATTTAAACTCGTAAAACATTTAGTTATCACATTTCTTTTATTTTAAAAATTTCCCCCTTGTTTTTTGCTTTTGGTCTCCCTTCATCTGAGCTGTGGATAATTCATTATTACTTACTTAGTCGTTCCCATTCTACCGTGAGGTGTAGAGGTTTGGAAGAGAGAGAGAGCGCCAGACTATTCTATCGGCTTTCTTCCTTTTGACCTGGTTCCATTCTAGTCCTCGGTCCTTCAAAGATTGTTTAATGTTGTCCTCCCAGCGGACTCTGGGTCATCCTGGGGGTCTGGATAATTCATTCACATGTTTAAACACTTCCCTTTTAGCTCCATCATCATCATCATCATCATCATCATCATCACCATCAGCTCTCAAAGAAGCATAGGCCTGCAGCAAACGTCTGCCATGTCGTCCTGTCACGTGACAACAAGTCAAGGTCTGTCCACGTCTTCTTCATCCCAATCATGTTTGTCTCCAGTTATCTTCTCCATGCGTACAGTGGTCTCCCCCTACCTATCTCACCCTGGGGATTCCAGAACAAGTAATGCCTGGTAATGTTATCAACAGGTTTCCTCAGTGTGTGTCCTATCCATTTCCAGCGTCTTCTTCTCATCTCTTGTTTCAAAGGCACTTGTCTGGTTCTTGTCATCAGTTCTACATTAATTATCTTGTCATACCACCTCAATCCTTCTATTCTACGCAAGCGTCTATTTATTAAAGTCTAGTTTTTTAGGGGTCTGTTTTTGCTGTTCTCCATGTTTCAGAACTTTCTGTGCTTCTCTATGGTGCAGAATGTTGAAGCATTACAGAGAAGGAAATGGCGAAATTGTCCTCATTCCACACAATCTGCCTAAACAAAAGTCTCCGAATCTTTTGGCCGAATACCATCATTAACCAAAAACTACTTACTCGGGGCCACCAAGAAGACATGCACACCATCAAAGCTGGCAGACGCTGGAGTTGGGATGGCCACGTCTTCAGAATAGAACTTGATGCCATCACAAGAACAACTATACTATGGACCCCTGAAGGAAAACGAAAGAGAGGCCGACCAGAAACAACTTGGCGGAGAACTGTGGAGGCCGAGATGCAAAGAATGAACCAGAGCTGGGACACTGTTTGAAGGATGGTCGCCGACCGAGCAAAGTGGAAGCAGTTTGTTGCTGCCCTACAAGACTCTACCAGGCGTGATGGCCACTGACTGCTTTGACTGTCGGTTGCTAAGGATCAAAGAAGAAGAAGATATTTCAGAGCTATTCAATAGGACTAACTTGACATTTCAATTTAAGATTCTGATTTTTGCGTTTTCCTTGATCTCTTTTGATCTCCATATATTCCCAGTGCAGTGAAAGCTCCTTTAGTCTGTCGTAGTCATATTTCAGTTCCAGGCAGAATTTTAAAACTTCAAACACATCTATCAGAAAACACAGAAAAAGTATTTGAAGTAAATTACAATTAAATTCTAGAGAATGCACAGGGCTATTAGCGCTGATATCTGGTCATGTAGGTACCGAAGGAAATAAGACAGCATTTAAAGAAGCAAAAAATGCCGGTTGCAGTGGAATCAAATCAACATAACACTGGGAAGAAATGAAATAATGAGCATAATTTAAAAAATATAATAACAAAGGAATGGACTTTGAATTTGGAAATTTAAATCTCAATGATAGACACCCTAAAGTTCACTTAAGACTTCAACACGGACATGTCCAATATTTAAAGAATAAAAATACCGTACGTCAGGAAACTGCTTAAATTTCAATGATGACGAGGGTACTCAGTAACAGAAAGCAGTACTACGTGGGATGTTTTGAGAAAAATAATACAGCACACTACCTGCTAAAAGTGTAGGATATAAGAACCACAAGGAAAACGAATAAAGGAATACTTACAAGCGCATAACTCTCCGCTCTCTTTATAAGTAGTGCAGAAAATTGACTTACCCAGAAAGATGCAAAATATAGTAAGACGATATATGATATAGACATAAAAACACTATTACAGCTACATATACTAATTCAAAAGGTTTTAGATAAAAACTACACAGCTCAATCTGCAATACAACATACAAGGGGATTGACATAAGTCTTGGGCCTGACCATGAAGTACATGTCACAGAGAGCTGAAATTTTGTATTGTGTTTATTCCTTTTTAATATAGCCACCGTCTGAATTGACACACTTCTGCCATCTCTGCTTGACCTTGAAAAGACCTTGGGAGTAGAACACCCTATTTTTCAAACTAAACCTGTCATCACATGCCAGTATAACCTCTTCATCGCTGTCAAAATGATTTCCTTTTAGCTGTTTTTTAAGATTTGGGAATAGAAAAAAGTCTGATGGAGCTAATCTGGAGAATATGGTGGGAGTGGAAGAATTTCAATATTCAAATTGTTGGCTGCTAGCTGCACAAGCCGTGCTTTGTGAGAGGGCGCGTTGTCTTGAAGCAAAGGAAGATTTTGAGTGCGCGTTATCCCTCGTTTCCTGGTCACAACCTTTCTTAGTTTTGTGAGAAGATCTGCATAGTACTGTCCATTAACTGTGTTGCCACGAGGCAGATAATCTTTTAAAAGGACACCTTTGCCGTCCCAAAAAACAGTCAGCATCACTTTTTCTGCAGATTTCTGCGCCCTCGGCTTGACAGGTGTTGGGGAGCCCGGGGTTTTCCATTGCATACTGGCAATTTTTAATTCGGGGTCATAATGGTGTACCCAAGTCGCATCTACTGTCACCATGGTCTCCAAAAAAATTTTTTGACTGACACTTTTTGAGCAACTGTTGACAGCAATTTACCCTCGTTTGCTTCTGTTCACGTGTCAACAGTCACGGAACCCAGCGTGCACACACGTTTCTCAAGTTCAGTCTCTTGTGTAAAATTCTATAAACTGTTCTTTCATTTAGTTTTACTCTACTAGCTATCTCCACAATTGTCATTTTTCAATCCTGGTCAATGATTTTCTTCACTCTTGTTGAATTTTCATCGTTGCACTCTGAGGCTGGTCTACCAGATCTTGGCAGATCAGCAACATTTGAGCGGTCGCACTTAAACTGTTGACACCAGTTTTTTATCGAAGTATATGAATGACAAGAATCACGAAACACTGGTTCCATCTCTCTGTGTATTTCTGTAGGTGTTTTTGCCTGAAACATCAGAAATTTTATCACAGCTCTGGCCTCCTTCTTTTCCATTGTTTTGTCAAATCTTTGGAGCAGCAGATCCGGTCAATAGGGTACATTGCACCGTGCACCGTAGCGGGAAAACCCATTGAAGAAACAAACGCGTACTTTACACATTCAGTGCAAATATAATGAACTTTAAATGTGCCAAGTTTCATCTTCCTCCTGTGACTCCTTCATGGTCAGGCCCAAGACTTATGTCAATCCCCTTGTAACACAAAGACGAAAACAAATGTTCTTACTTAGCTGTAACACTTCTACCTTCGGGTGTAGACGTTAGACAGATAGTATCATGATGTTCTATTTGCTATCTACCCCTTGGCCTGGTTCCAACCCAGTCCTCGGTCCTTTAAAGATTGTCTGATGTTGTCCTCTAAGAAGACAAAGTTAACTGACAAGTATTGGATACATTTGTGCAAGGATATTTATTTAAATTAGGATGAGATTCAGTGTGTTAAAGTTAATCCAAGCTCCACAAACGCATAATTAGTTATAATTGCAGACCATTGCAGATGATGGAGAAGGATGTATCGCAAACACTCAAGTCAAAGAGATTCATAATGATGCTCAGTAGCCCAGATATGATATCTAGAATAGTGAATACAAAATCAATAAATAGAATAAACCGTCTACAGGTGTGATTGACAAGTCTTTTCATATGTTAAATGTTTATATCATCACTTGCATCAACTGGATATTCTTGAAACATGTGTAAAAACAAGGAGCCGTAAAAGTCATTTGACTAAAAAGTTTTATTGTTTAATTTCTAACTCAAGTATAACAGTCCCACTTACGATAGTTTGGCCATGTCTGCAGAATGGAAGAAGATCGGCTACCACGACAAGTATGGGAAACTAAGAGCCAGTGGTCCAGACCTTCAGGACGAAACAGAGTCCGCTGGAAGGACAACATTAGACAATCTCTGAAGGATCGATGACTATATTGGAACCAGGCCAGAAGGAAGACAGCCGATAGGATAGTATGTTGTTCCCTCCTCCAAATCTCTACACCTCACGGTAGAAGAAGGATGACTAAGTAAGTAAGTTTAATTTCCAGAAACAAATAAAATATAAAATTACTAATAAACTGACTCTACAAGAGACAGTCAAAATTACTGCCCTTTATGCAATTATGTGGTGAAAAGACTTAACATTTTGTTTAATAAAATGACATTTAATTTTCTCGATTTTGCCGGTTATATCACATACATTTTTGGATGTCCATGACAATATAAGAGTTTAAAAATAGGAAATAATTTTTCAATCTCCGTGTAGAATACAATACGCTGTACAGTGTATACCAAAGTTATGGCACTAATGAGACTGAAGTGTGAACCTAAAGCCACGAAATAAACAGAAAGACAGATTCCTGCGTCTTTCTGGTTACGGCAATCCACTCCAATACAACCACCCCCATTGATTCCTTCACACAAGTCTCTTAAACATGGCATTGGCGTCTTCCACTTTATCTTCAACTCTTGGGAGTTCCCGAACAAGGGTTACCGTGTAATGCCAACGAATGATTATCTTACAGTGTACTCTTTTTTTCTAACTCTTGGCACTTTCTGATCCCTGAGATACCATACTTAACGACATAGCTCAAAGGCTTAGTCATTACTCACGCGGGTCATAAATAAAGATCTGTTCTTTTCGCGTGAGCAAGTATGTATATATATATATATATATATATATATATATATATATATATATATATATATATATATATATATATATATATATATATATATATATATATATATATATATATATATATATATATATATATATATATATATATATATATATATATATATATATATATATATATATATATATATAATATATATATTTATATTTATATTTATATTTATATTTGTGTGTGTGTGTGTGTGTGTGAGTGTGTGAGTGTGAGTGTGAGTGTGAGAGTGTGTGTGTGTGTGTGTGTGTGTGTGTGTGTGTGTGTGTGTGTGTGTGTGTGTGTGTGTGTGTGTGTGTGTGTGTGTGTGTAACTAAAGAGCATTCTCACAGTCACGCAGATAGGAGCGTTACATTACCTGGTATTGAACCCATTAACTTTCTGTCACTATATATATATATATATATATATATATAGAGAGAGAGAGAGAGAGAGAGAGAGAGAGAGGGGGGGGGGGGAGAGCGCATTTCAATTTTGATGGTTAGTATAAATAAACTGCTAAAGTTTAAACACATAACATTGATTTCATCTTGACATAATCAGACACGACTGTTATTGCGAAACACTCCTTATTAGGTCACCTCTTGCAAATTTGATTATTTGTGTGCAGGTGTGTCGGTGTTGTTCTCTTGTGACCTTCTACCCCCGTTGACTTCTCTTATTTCGGTGCCTGTTTGCCATTTATCATTTGCCATCACGAGGCCAGATCAAGATAAAGTGTTATGTCCACATAGAACTTTGGCTACATTGAATCTCTAATAACTCCGGTGCTTTGCCTGGCAGGTGGACTTTGACAAAAAACAAAAAAATCCCATCCATCTCTTAATGCTTCCTGCTTACTGTCGCGCCCATAGAAAGGTTACAGGGTCACCCGACAATATATAACGCTAAATACTTATGATATGCTCTTTCTGTTGCAAGGTCTGAATAGGGCTCTACTTTCTGCTGTGGTCAGTTCATTCATTTCCATTTTGCTTCAGAGATACGGAAACAGCGGCGCAAAAGCAAAGAACCTTCATCTATGATAAGCAATTAGGCATCACTGGCCATATATGCACTTATATCAACAAAGAGACAGACATGGTGGAGGAACTTTTTCGTATTTACCCGAACTGCATAATATAAATGAGGGTAAATTCCGTAAGCTACATCACCGAAACACAAAATGAAACAGGAATATTTCTAAAAATACATCCGCCGCCATAAAGTATACTGGGAACAAAATGCTTGCTTTTATTTCCCAGGCCGGAAATTCGCCATGAAAAGATTGCAACCTTAATGGAAAAATTGTTAGTAAATTTGAAGAAGTGGAAGAGAATTAGCAGTTTAAAATACATTAGACGCGCGGAACAAAACAAAAATGCAATGCATGTTAACACTGAGGTCTTTGATTGAAGAGTAAAACTGAAACTAATGATGAAAGGAAACGAAATATGATAAAATTTTTGTTAGTTTTACACAATAACAGGAACAAAAGAAGGGAGCACCTCTATGCTATACCTAAATCACCTTACAAAACATTAGACAGGAAGATAATTCTACAGGAGACAATTACCGAAGGTAAAAAATGTTTGGAAAGTTTGATGCCTTCAGATGCTCTCTTCACGAACAACTTTAATGGCGGTTCTTGAAACGAAAACTAATCAAACTAGTCATTGAATTCCAAAAACGCAGAACGAAATATATGAGAAACAACAGAGGTTTTACATTTTGTGGAACGTGAAGTGGAGAGAACAAAAAATAAACAAAACAGAGTAGGCAAAGAATACGAATCGAAATAAATGCACATATGCATAGAACAATAACGTTACTATCTTAGCAGGATAGAATGTAGGTAAAGGTAGCCTCGTAGCATATACTGCCGTAGGGGGCGAATTGTTGGAGACTTCGTTATACTAGGTCCAGATTCGAGAGATTGAGTGATCAATTCCCTTCCTTGCTGCCTTTGCCTTCGTGAACCCAAGAGCAGAGTAAGGTATCCATTTACAACTGGGTAGACTGGAACGTGACGCTACTGTGTTTCGAACCTGGTACCTTCGCCACGAAATGCCAGCACTCGAACCACTCTGCCAATCGAACGCTCAGAATATAGGTGCTTCAATGAAAAGTTTCATCATAATTTTATGAGCTAAGAAAAGAGTCATTGAGCTATACCATGCATGTAAGAAACACGTACCGTCTATTTATTTACCTAACAGGTCATCATCATGTGACGTATTCTTTCCAGAACGTTGTCTCCATTACAGCTGCTCTGAACGCATCACGATTCTGGGCAAGTCGACCTGCATCAGCCAAAGACAAGTTCAGACTCTCTGTGATGTCCTGGGTCCACCGTCGTCTAGGTCGACCCCTTCCCCTTTTTCCAGGGACCATGCCTTTCATCACTGTTTTTTCCAGACTATTATGTCTTTTTATATGACCGAAAAATTTCAGCTTCCTTATTGCGATGGTATTTAGGAGCCAATGTTCCTGTACGTTTAGTGAGTGCAGTACTTCTCTGTTGGTCTTTTTTTCTGTCCAGGGTATTCTCAACATCCTTCTGTAGCATTTCATTTCGAATGATGTAATCTTTTTTGCAACTGTTTTATTGAGTGTCCAAGTCTCGCAGCCGTATGTTGCTACTGGGAATATACATGCTCTGATCAGTTGTAACTTTGTTTCTTTGCTTGTGCCTTGCCATAGGTTTTTCATCTGTATTAGCTTACCTAACAGGTATTTTATAAAAAAAAGAAAGGGTGGGAGGGGGACATAATAAAGCATCGGTGTATTTTGCTTTAGGTGTGATATTAGTTAATTTATGTTTACGTGCTGGGAGCATTTTTAGACTCCAAGCCATATTTTTCACTTCTTTCCCTTCTCCCGTCTCTTCACTTTTAGATCGGAGGTCGACAACCCGTCGATCGGACCTCTTCCGGCGATCGCGTGCAGTGATTCATTCGATCTCTAGATGAGGGTGGGGGTAATAACAGAAGTGTATTAAGCTTAGGAAATTTTGGGCTAGCCCGCTCCCTCCCATATTCAAAAGCGCGGAATCCTCAGGATTAAAAGTGCTCAATACGTGTTCCCAGTGAAAATCCACGAGCTTACTAAAATTCTTTTTATTTGATGTGAAGTTATCAATCGGTGAAATACCAATTAGTTTGTAGTTTCCACTGTTCTGTTGACGGCATTGCAGGAAGTACATCGTTCGGGAGAGTTAAACGTTGCTTCCTGGGACTTAAAAAGTAGCCTGAATATTTCAGCTTGAGGGTGTTATTGGGCCGCGTTTCACGCACGTTGTTTTCACTCTTAGCGCTTTATTTGTTACAATCATTTTGCACTCGAGGTTTTTTTTTTGTTTGTTTTGTGACGATATTTTGTAAATGGCATGTGTTTAATATTTTACATTACATTTGTAGGTGTCGTAGATTTCCGATAGGAGAATTAAGACTAGGTTTGGTCCCTTCTGAATAGGTTTGAATAGGTGATAGACTCAGTGAGAGTTAGTGAAAGGTAATAGAATTTCCACACACGTGAGATGATAGATGTTGATATAGTGGCTGTCTCTGAAAGCGAAAAGAATTCTTCTCTCTCTCACCTATCTTCTACAACAGTTGTTACAGCGTCAGACAGACTACACCAATATACATATTACGTATATTTCTATCACTCACAGGCACGCACATACACGTGACGGCAGGTAAACACACAGACGTGGGAAAACTATAACAATGATATATATATTATCTAGAACGAGCTGACCAAACACGATTATTAAGTTCAAGAGCGATTTTATTATCAGGAAAAAATCGGCTCACAACATCAAAGAAAGTACATCAAGGAAAATACATATACACATAGTCATAAAAAATCAAGGAAATGTTGCAAGGATGATAGCCCCGTTATAGTGTTAACTCTAGGTTTAGCCCGGCCCCGTTAAGAGAACAGATGAGGGCGCCAGAGTCACAGATACATAGGGTTTGAGTCTAAGAGTTTTCTTTGTTTTAGCTCGTAATTATATGCACAGAGTTTGAAAAAAATCTGATTTAACCTAAGACAAAAACACAAGAACTCTAGCCTTAGCAACAAATTATGCAGATTGAAAAAAACAAATAGGACAGCAACAGGGTGTCAAAGATAAAATAGTGAAAAATATCACTCAAACCAGCGTACACTCATTCATTCCGCCATGGCTTTCATACTTGTACTCACGACTTTGCTTGCTGCCTCTTGGGACACATTGATTTTAGATTTTCACACAGACTCAAAAAAATGCAGTCTTCTGCCAAGAAGTCCCCAGTTCCAAAAGACGTATTTAACTCGCTCCGGGGAGTCTCGGGAACGACTACTTGGGTATGCAAATTTGTTCAAATGTCTGATTAAGTCACCTAACAATTATTCCAGGCGCGGGAGTTAGCAGAGCACAGTGTCAATAGCGTAGGTTTCTAAAAAAAATGATGAATGTCAGGTCGGTGCCTTCCCTCAGTATAGGATTCACTTTAGTCACACCACAGATTTGTCCACAAGATATAATCTAGTCGGGAAATGATTGTTAATATTCACGCCACCAGGCAGCAAATTATATAGAGTTTCTAGAAGAAATTAAGTGCTGGCTCCAAGGTCCAGTATTTATCATTACAGTCTTTGAAAACCCGTTATAGGGATATTAGTATTTCTGTCTAACTTGCACCGTCAGATCAGTGTTACTTGAGAAAACCCACGTGGTTCAAAATAAGGACTGTCTATTTCTTCACAAGTATGGAAACTACTACTAGGTGCTGGTAAAGTTAGGGTCACCCCAAAAACTTTCACTGTGTGGAGGAAAAATAACACATATAATATAATAAACAGAATCTGTACTGGTTAAAACTTACATTTAAAACTTGCAAGCAGAGAGCTTTGCTTATCATTTAAACTTCCCGTGACGTAAGTTATATTTAAAAATCAGCAATCCTCATAAATTAAGAACACGTGCGTATTCCGTCACCATTCATGAGGATGGATTCTAGAGTTTATACGTTAGTTTAGAAAAATACACTCGACTGAGTATTAGCAGTTAAATTAAATTTATAAATAGCTACAATTGCCGTTATAAGCTAGAAATTTTTAATTTTATTCTGCTTTCCACTGAATGCTTCCCTAGAAAATATAATAGCCTACCACTTTATTTCTCTTCTGCGCTAAAGAAATAGATTAAAATGAATTTAGCGATTTAACACTTTAACACTCACAAAATCTATATATCTATCATATTAATTACCTCAACCACAGAATTACAGGTAGTCGCACAACTTAAGAATAAAAATGCTGAAAATATTTCTGGAAGTCTAGAAGTTCGACAAATTGCCGAAACAAACTGAGATCTTCGCTAACAGCTATTCTGTTTTTCGAGCGACCTATCTACTGTGGAGTCTATGAGCGAGAATGAAATTAAAGTTTCAAACTTGGCCAATATCTTAAAATCAGACAAAGGGCCCAAACTATTTCGCCAAGCGAAATTATCTCCCCTACTCCCAACATTTACGTCCGCTTAACGCGTGTCGTAACTGTCACCTACTGACCACGATGTACGCGTGTCAGTTTCAAATCCCAGACAGCCTGACTCCATTGTAGGGCAGTTTTCACACTACAGCTGACCATGGCCCAAGTGAGCGCCGTGTCAGTTTGGGATTTTCCAGCCAAATGTCTGGATACTGACCGGTGCAGATGTAAAGTATCACACCTCACCGGGACTTATGCCGAGAAGAAGCTCGCGCGCTCGGTGAGAATGTAGACGATTTGCTACGTCCTATGTTCAGCGAACCGACTTATCACGCCTTCTGACGCCCTGCAGCCCTGACATCTACGTAATATCGTCCTAGCGCGATTCTCAGTTTTAGAGAAAGGAAAAAGGTAAAGTTTGCGAATTATATGAGAATAATATTCGCAAAACGAATGGATGAAAAATATACGGGAAAAATGAAATACAGAGATAATAAAAGAGAGAATTTATGTGAAAGAATAGGAAGAAGATGTAGGAAATTAAATGACTATAAACCCTACGTGACAGAGCCTCCCCCCTTTAAGATATGGAAGCACTCCATGTCTACGTTATGGAGTTTAATTTCCTATAACCGTAGCTTCGGGGTGTCTGTCCTCTTCCCTCTCATCTTCCCCCTCCATCTCTGTGCAAGTCCTACTCATGAAGTCTGCCCCAACGTTTTGTTTCCCTAGAATGTATTCGACTTTAAAGGAATATACGCTTAGCAGCAATGCCCAGCGCATTATTTTCGCATTAAATTCCTTATTAGCCCCGAGAAACGCCAGTGGGGCATGGTCCGTCTGCACCGTGAATGACACTCCGTAAAGGTATTCATGGTGCCGTCTAATGCCATGAACTAATGCCAGACATTCTCTTTCCACTGTGGAGTAGTTTTGCTCTGCCTTATTCAATTTACGACTACCGTATGCCACTGGGAATAGCTGGTTGGGATCGTCGTCGCCAGCCTGAAGCAAAGTTGACCCGATGTCTTGCCCTGATGCGTCGACGCGCAGTACGAAGGGTTTGGTAATATCCGGCAGTCGCAGAATTGGATATTCAGACAAACTGCTTCTTGAGCGCGTAAGACGTAAGCGTGTTCGCACTTAGGATCCCAGATAACTTTCTCCGGTCGCCCTTTTTCGTAAGGTCCGTAAGGGGTGCTGTTAAACCGTTGAAGTTTTTGTGATGAATTTCTGGTAGTAAGCACATAGCGATAGGAAACGATCGTGTTTCTTTCTTCGTCCTTGGCCTCTTCGCTGCCCGTATCTTCTCTACGTTCTTAGCAACTGGCCACATAGCACCGTGAGCTATGGTGTGCCCCAGGAAGTCAAGTTTTTCAAAGCCGATTAAACATTTGCTAGGTCTAGCTGTGAGTCCAGTTTCCTGTAGTCTCCTGAGGAGCATCTCGACCGTCGCAATGGTGTTCTTCGTAGGTGTCCGTTGCAATTAGTAATATTCATCCATAAAATTGTGGATATGTGGACTGTGCAATGGCTCTAACAGCTTCCTCATCATCCTTGTGAACACTCCTGGTGCGTTGTGTAATCCGAATGGCATCACGTTAAACGTATAGTGTCCTTCGCTGGTGCTGGAAAGCTAGCAAAGGCTTAGTTTCCTCTTTGACTGGTATCTGGTAGTAGCCCTTACTCAAGTCAATCTTTGAGAAAATCCGTGCCTTGCTTAGCTTGCTAAACAGCTCAGAAGCGCTTTGGAGTGGTTCCGGCTGAAATTCCGTTACTGTGTTAAGTAGCCGGTAATCGATGCACAGCCGAACTTCCTTATTGGGCTTCTGTAGCAGCACTACGCTCGCACTATAGGGAGATGTAGACTCACTAATAATTCCTGTTTTACGTAGCTTGTCTATCTCTGCACGAAGCGTATCAGCTTTCGCATACGGAATAAGGGTAAACTCTGGTTCGGACAGGGGTCTCGTTTATAAGTTTTCATCTCGAACTCTCTACGAGATGTGTTCGTCCAGGTACATCTTCCGTTAGCACCGCCGTTGTACTGGTTCAGTAAAAGCCTTCTTCGTTTCTGTCTGTTGTGCTGCAGAGAGAGTGTCCCCCAAATTTTACATCTTCTACAGATTCAGTTTTTTGCAATGGATATTCCATGTAACTATCGTCATCTTCCACATCCTCTGTAGCTATGGCGATCGCCAGGAGATGTTCGGGGGATGGCACTGGTCTTTTCAAGTATTTCTTTAGTAGGTTCACATGGTAGACCTTCTCCTTTCCTTTGATAGAGATCTGATAATTGGTTCTCGAGATCTTTTTCAGGACGGTGAACGGCCCCTTGCCACCCGATGCGTAGTTTGTTGCTTCCGGTTGGCAACAACAACAGGACTTTATCACATGGTTGTAATTCTCTCTCCTTTGCTGCTTGATTTGTATCGTCTAGCGTGCTTTGCACGAGCTTTCTTAAGGTTTGCTGTTGCTAGGGGGGTTGGTCCCATCCTAGCTGTAGCCTTTCCTCCTTCAATTCCCGATACATATCTACTGGCTGAGACGACTGTTCTCATCCGCCTTCTGGTCTGTCAGGGACCGAAGTAATGCTTCAAGCGGCCACCTTTATAGGTCTGCCGAATAAAAGCGTAGCTGGGAGAAGCTTAAGGAAAATCCTGTAGGAGGCCTGGGGGAATGCTTCCCTGTAAGAGCGGATTATAGGGCGGCTGCAGGAATATAAAAAAGGTCCCAGTCCTCCGGGGCTTTTCTTGTGCCAGCTTGCGTAGCATGGTTGGTCACTAACGGAGGCATGACCGTTTGTAAAACAAATTTGTTTAGCAAGCATGGTGGTGACGGGACTGTCGTCTGATAACGTTCACGCGGACTGGCCCATTTTCACGGCGCTTGGTAAAGGTTCGGATGTGGTGTGGATGTGTTTGGCCTCTAAGATCTTAAAGATCTCCTCCATTAACAGGCTACGGAATTGGGAAATCCATTGTCCCCGTACAAAACTTGTTGAGGGAAATTCCCAACCGTGTAAAGAATCTGCACTAGGGGCTTCTTGCCAACATGCTTCGAGTCTGTGCCATGTTTTTAGCGGTATTTTCTCTTTTCGCTTCGGTCCCAAACATAGTGCATGTGTCCGAAATAAAGGTCAGGATAAAACCTGTGCTTTCGTTTTTTTGGTCCTTTCTAGGGGGTCCAATCGAGATGTCGACTGATGCAAAACCCGTTCGTGAAATAGGAAGTCCGACAGCCGAATGTTACGCCCTGCACAATTGGCGTTTTTTGTGCTAATTTGCCCGCCAGGGGGAACTAAACTGGGGCAGTCCCAGTCCTGCTGCTTTGGGGTGCTACCCTTTAGTTGTTGGACACTGGGCACAGGATATGATATAACATATAACATGAGTTCTGTCTAGTAGTTCATCCGGTGGTTTTCATGCCCCTGGCCAACCAATAGTAAGAGTTCGAAAAAAGTCTGTATTAACACGGTTGCTGTGGTAATGGTCTATTAACGTTGCTGTCCCCCATATGTCTCGGTCTAAACGGAGAGAGTGATGAGGAGTGCCCCATTTTTTCTAGGATTTTACAAAAATTTTTCTTACTTTTCTTTATCGGTACTGTACTGTATTTCGGCTGGTACTAGGACAGCTGATTAAAGCACCTTGGTTTCAGTGCCTAGGCCCGTTCTCCGATAAAGCACGTCCATCCTTAGAAAAATGTCCACGCTGGTTGTCATAGGGTCCTATGGTTACCTATGTTGGGTTACCATGGGCAATTTTGTTTCCTACATAAAAGCCAAGTACAGGGTTGGTGCAATAGTATTAGAGGGTCCCCCTTTTGTTTTGCGCCTCTATTTAAGTTCCATGGGTAATACAAATTTTATGGCAGCAGAGGATGCTCCCGTTTCCTTCTTGGCTTGCCCTCAGTATTGTGGTTACTGTTGGATTTTGTCCGACTATTGGCTTTCCTTTTTTCCCCCTTCGGCGTTTTTTTCCAATAAACGAACATTATGCTACAGGCCCGTGTGTTGATTACTGGGTGATGGTATGGGTCGGTCGTCCATAACAGAACCGCTTTGATTCACCGACCGTCTCTGAACAAAGTCAGATGAGTGTTATTCTCCCACCAATGCGTTTTATGGAAAGGCTGTTATGTTTAATGTGCTCATGCCGTTAATTGTAGCTAATGTTGCAGTGCATACTCATTTTTAAAAACTCATACAATGTTTAGTTTTAAACGGTTTCTTTGGCTGTCACTTTTGTGAAGCGCTCGGTTTTTGACCTCCAGGGTAGGTGCACTGGCAACAATGCAATCAAAAGAAAGAAGCCCCGTGTCAAAACAAACAATATGTTGTGATGGAAGTCCCGTTTTTTTTTTAAAAAACAACCGTACCTCGACAGCGTAGAGGGTCTTCTCGTCCTCTTCCCTCCCTCCGACTCAGGTTTGTATTGAATCACTTGACAATAAATTGCTTTTCTCCTGCGATCCCTGGTTTGTTGTTCTGTTAACTATATGTATCAAGCTGAGCATGCCGACGTTTGCCAGATGTCGTTGGCTCGGTAGTTTAGGGTAAATTGTGCCGTTGCTGATGGGTTAGCCTGTGATCAAGTGGCGCTCTGGGGATTTTATTGTTACCGTTTCCCCCTGCTCAGGGGTTTTCCCACCTTTGCCACCCTTTGTCCTTTTGCTGCGCTGCTGCCCTTGTTAGGCAGCGGTCCACTTGGTTTGATTCGGGTGTTCATTTGATTGGGTCTCCAGTTTTGGGCCTGGTAAGCGTGGGTCTGTGATATCTGGTAATTTTTTGGTAGAACTTGGAAATTTTTTTTGCGGAGGGAGGTTTTTTTTAGTTTGAGGTCCAATATGATGGAGGGTTTTTTAGGTCCCAGTGTTTTCTAGTGGTTTTTAACTGATTCAAGCCCTTGAGAAAGATTGGCATCTATAGAGGTTTTAATAAGGTTTTTCTGTAACAAATGATCCTTCTGTCGCGTTTCCCGCTCCTGTGGGACCCCGGTAGGGTTCACAGCCAGCGGCCATTCTGTGATTTTCATAACGCTCTTAGCCACTGGTGATTTTCGATAAATTTTTTTCCAATATGGCCCCCCATAACATGACCCCTCATTCCCAAGTTTTTTTGCCCCCTGCGCAAGCGAGAAATGCAATCCGGGTAATCTTAGCGACAATGACAAAGTGTAAGTTCTTTATTTGTTATTTTTCAGTTAGAACAAGTTTTCCTCTCAAGACCCATTAACTAGGTAGAGAGGGAGCTAGCGAAATTAAAGCTTTTCCAAGGCACACTTTATTGTTTAGAGAAATTCCTATCCCCTTAAAGAACGAGATGAGAAGCTGGTGCCGAAAAGTGAAACTTTCACGAATTCTCTTTCCGGCAAACTGTCGCGAAATAACAGTTTTGCATAAAAAACTTGCGAGCGTTCATTTAATTTATCCAAAGAGCGCATGTCCAGTATTACAACGCTTTCTTCTTACACACAATCGGTTAGTCGTCTTGTTATGGCTAGCCTTTATTTTCTTTCAAGCCTTAGAAGGGGATTGAAACGTACTCATAAGACAGATACCTTTTTAGGGCCTTGTTGATTTGGGGTGGGTCAAGTTTCATGTGGTCAAAACCGCTAACCGCACTCTCTAAAAACCACGTACAGAGTTGCAATTTTTTTTATCTCAAAATTTTTCTAGCCTAGTGTGTCAAGTCTTCCTCATTTTGGGACGAAGTGCGAAAAGAATTCGGCCTAGGGAGGTGAAAAAAGAATAGCGCAAGCTTAGTTGAAAGAAGATTTTGAGGGTAGTATTATGAAGCCAGGATCGTAGTTTAAGGTGAAGAATGATTGAGGAAGAAGACTCTCCATTGCCTTGACGGTAGACAGATAGAGGGACAAGCAGCCAAAGGTTCAGACTTTGGACCATTCTAGCAGCCTTTTGTAAAGCCCAACGTTAGTGCTGTCCCTCCCTGTTTCAGTCGTTGCTCATTTTTCTCTTTCCAAATGCTGTGTCTCTCCCTGCTCGTACTTTCCCTCCTGGCTGTCTCCTTCTCTCGTTCTTTCCTCCTGCTTCCTTTCCTTTCTTCTTTTTCTTTTCCTTCCTCAATCTTCTTCTCATGCTGTTTCAGTCCTGCTTGTTTCTTCCCGCTTCATCATTCAATCATCACATCGTAAGCCTCGTGTCTGGCTTGTAAAAGACATCTTTCCTTACGTTAGTTCCTATTCCCTCTCCTTAGCTTCAGCTTTCTTAGTTTTCATGTTGAGTTATTCCCCTTTTTTTTCCATCTCTTTAACGCTAACAGACCCTGCTTTTCTCAAATTCCTTCTATCCTAATCGTGGTCAATCTTCCTCCTTTGGACCAGGGAAATAGACTCAAGTTGGCCTTAAAGACATAGCCTTCCCAGTTGAAGAGATCTGAGTGTCCTGCTCAGTCCCCTAAAGAGGAGTAGTGATTAAGTAGTATTGTCATTCTAAGGTAGCAGGCACGCAAAGGACTTTGGGCCCTTCTCGGCAGCCATTTAAGAGTCAGTGACTGTTGAACTCAGTTTTTTTTTATTTTTGGGAGCAAATAGCGAAAGGAAAAGCCTGAAATAACCTGGTCTTTCCTACGCCGACTTCCTTTGGACGAGATAATAAAATTTTAATTTTCCAAAATTCAAAATAGCCGTGTTTAATCCCGCTTCCCTATCCCTGGGAAGACCTTTCTCCTTTAGTTTCTAAAATTCTAAATCTAACTTATCGCGATCAGCTGCTAAGTTAGTCGGCAATTAAAAAAAGACTCAATCGGACTAAATGGCTACGAACCAACGGAACTACCCTCCTCAATCCGTTGTCCTGAGTTTGTTAAGCATTTGATATTAATGTAGTGACTGACCAACTGGGAAATAAAATATAAAAAGAATGTACCTGAGTTTTGCTTACAGGTGAGAAAAAGGCAAAAAATAATTTAGCAAAAGGATGATTTTAACCCTGATAATTACCCTTTTTAAAAAATTAAATTCCTACTAAAAAAGCGCTGCCTGGATTATATCGGTAATAACACGCAATGGAATACGACTTAAGTTTTAAGATTACAAAACTAGAGCAAGAATAAGTTTTGCTACAGTGAACCAAGCACTAGAAATATTGCAATAAAAAAGATTATAATCCCTAATTTCAAACAAATCCAACTATAAGTTCACACGCCGTTTGTTAGATGCGGGGAATCGGTTGAGAGCTGGACTTTGTGAAAATTGAACAAAAAAGTCCGAATACACACTCCTTAACTTACTTTCAAATTTCGCACTGTTCTGCTTTCTCGTGTTGTTTGCCTCAGTACCCAGTGAATGTTATACACGCACACCCCTTTTTACCAGCATTTAGTATTACAATCAGCAGTTAACATATATCCCGACAAAAATCAACCTGTAACCAAAATGGGTATATTATTCAAAGATGCCTGTGGAAAAATAAACAATAAAACTTATTAGTTGTGTGGACATCAGGCACACGCCTAACACTGTCCCGCTGCCCGTAAACAGATCGCTAGTCTAGGGATGGTAATTATTTTTTAAAGAAGATAAGATAACAACTCACAAGAACATCACACTCTTACTCTATATCAGAATACAGAATCTTAAGTTCTACAAAAACCAGATAGACGAGTCCACGTTTGTCGTACTCGTCTTCCTATTCTAAGTTCAAAGACCGGAAACGAGCCCTCATTTGTCGTAGATTTCCGATAGGAGAATTAAGACTAGGTTTGGTCCCTTCTGAATAGGTTTGAATAGGTGATAGACTCAGTGAGAGTTAGTGAAAGGTAATAGAATTTCCACACACGTGAGATGATAGATTTGATATAGTGGCTGTCTCTGAAAGCGAAAAGAATTCTTCTCTCTCTCACCTATCTTCTACAACAGTTGTTACAGCGTCAGACAGACTACACCAATATACATATTACGTATATTTCTATCACTCACATCACTCACAGGCACGCACATACACGTGACGACAGGTAAACACACAGACGTGGGAAAACTATAACAATGATATATATATTATCTAGAACGAGCTGACCAAACACGATTATTAAGTTCAAGAGCGATTTTATTATATCAGAAAAATCGGCTCACAACATCAAAGAAAGTACATCAAGGAAAATACATATACACATAGTCATAAAAAATAAAGGAAAATGTTGCAAGGATGATAGCCCCGTTATAGTGTTAACTCTAGGTTTAGCCCCGGCCCCAATATCGTTTAAAACCGCTGAGAGAACAGATGATGGCGCCCGAGTAGTCACAGCATAGAGATACATAGGGTTTGAGTCTAAGAGTTTTTTTTGTTTTATCTCGTAATTATATGCACAGAGTTTTGAAAAAAAAGAAATCTTGATTTTAACCTAAGACACAAAAACACAAGATCTCTAGCCTTAGCAACAAATTATGCAGATTGAAAAAAAAAAAATAGGACAGCAGCAACAGGGTGTCAAAGATAAAATAGTGAAAATATCCACTCAAACCAGCGTAACACTCATTCATTCCGCCATGGCGCTTTCTCATACTTGTACTCACGACTTTGCTTGCTGCCTCTTGGAACACATTGATTTTAGATTTTCACACAGACTCAAAAAAATGCAGTCTTCTGCCAAGAAGTCCCCAGTTCCAAAAGACGTATTTAACTTGGAGTCTCCGGGAACGACTACTTGGGTATGCAAATTTGTTCAAATGTCTGATTAAGTCACCTAACAATTATTCCAGGCGCGGGAGTTAGCAGAGCACAGTGTCAATAGCGTAGGTTTCTAAAAAATGATGAATGTCAGGTCGGTGCCTTCTCTCAGTATAGGATTCACTTTAGTCACACCACAGATTTGTCCACAAGATATAATCTAGTCGGGAAATGATTGTTAATATTCACGCCACCAGGCAGCAAATTATATAGAGTTTCTAGAAGAAATTAAGTGCTGGCTCCAAGCTCCAAGGTCCAGTATTTATCATTACAGTCTTTGAAAACCCGTTATAGGGATATTAGTATTTCTGTCTAACTTGCACCGTCAGATCAGTGTTACTTGAGAAAACCCATGTGGTTCAAAATAAGGACTGTCTATTTCTTCACAAGTATGGAAACTACTACTAGGTGCTGGTAAAGTTAGGGTCACCCCAAAACTTTCACTGTGTGGAGGAAAAATAACACATATAATATAATAAACAGAATCTGTACTGGTTAAAACTTACATTTAAACTTGCAAGCAGAGAGCTTTGCTTATCATTTAAACTTCCCGTGACGTAAGTTATATTTAAAAATCAGCAATCCTCATAAATTAAGAACACGTGCGTATTCCGTCACCATTCATGTGAGGCCTGGATTCTAGAGTTTATATACGTTAGTTTAGAAAAATACACTCGACTGAGTATTAGCAGTTAAATTAAATTTATAAAATAGCTACAATTGCCGTTATATAAGCTAGAAATTTTAATTTTATTCTGCTTTCCAGTGATTGCTTCGCTAGAAAAAAATAATAGCCTACCACTTTATTTTCTCTTCTGCGCTAAAGAAATAGATTAAAAAATGAATTAGCGATTTAACACTTTAAACACTCACAAAATCTTATATATCTATCATATTTAATTACCTCTCAACCACAGAATTACAGGTAGTCGCACAACAACTTAAGAATAAAAATGCTGAAAATATTTCTGGAAGTCTAGAAGTTCGACAAATTGCCGAAACAAACTGAGATCTTCGCTAACAGCTATTCTGTTTTTCGAGCGACCTATCTACTGTGGAGTCTATGAGCGCGAATGAAATGAAATTTTAAGTTTTCAAACTTGGCCAATATCTTAAAAAATCAGACAAAGGGCCCCAAAACTTATTTCGCCATCGCGAAAATTATCTCCCCTACTCCCAACATTTACGTCCGCTTAACGCGTGTCGTAACTGTCACCTAATACTGACCACGATGTACGCGTGTCAGTGTTTTGTTTCAAATCCCAGACAGCCTGACTCCATTTGTAGGGCAGTTTTTTTTTTTTTATTCACACTACAGCTGACCATGGCCCAAGTGAGCGAGCGCCGTGTCAGTTTGGGATTTTTTTCTACCAGACAAATGTCTGGATACTGACCGGTGGTGCAGATGTAAAGTATCACACCTCACCGGGACTTATGCCGAGAAGAAGCTCGCGCGCTCGGTGAGAATGTAGACGATTTGCTACGTCCTATGTTCAGCGAACCGACTTATCACGCCTTCTGACGCCCTGCAGCCCTGACATCTACGTAATATCGTCCTAGCGCGATTCTCAGTTTTAGAGAAAGGAAAAAGGTAAAGTTTGCGAATTATATGAGAATAATATTCGCAAAACGAATGGATGAAAAATATACGGGAAAAATGAAATACAGAGATAATAAAAGAGAGAATTTATGTGAAAGAATAGGAAGAAGATGTAGGAAATTAAATGACTATAAACCCTACGTGACAGTAGGAGAATGTTTGGAAGAATGTTCAAAAAATAATGGTAAAATTGTATGACGTGTACTGTGGATTGGAACATGACTATTTTTTAAAAACTAACATGAACCGGATAAGTGTGTGTTTATTGTTGTGTTCAATCTAATATTGAAATAGATTTTCCACTTTATTAAAATTTGTAAAAAGATTAATTAAAAGTTTTTAAAACAAATTTGCTGCATGTACAAGATTTAAAAAAAAAGTAGTCCCATTTAATCTAGTCGGTTATATTAGGGCGCTTGTCCAAATATAAAAAAAAAACCTTTAGGTTTGATATCAGAGTATGTACAAGAACAAACTGTTTACCATAGATGTTGATAAAGACACAGTTGCGACTGTTGACACATACTATTTGTCTCAGAAAATAGTTTAGTGCGGAAAAAAGCCTTTTAAAAAGAGTGTAATTATTAAGGAAGTCTTTGTTTTAGAAGCTGCATATTCGTTCTGTGCTCATTTCAAAATTAAGTCTGAAATAACATCTACAATAAATTCCCTTCAGCTTTCTGCTAAAGCAATTACGAGGCGGGTTGAAAGTGCTCAAAGGACGTTATTTAACAACTGATTAAGACTTGCAGGCTCTAGCTATTTTCCCTTCAACTTGACAAATCTACTGATGTCACCCCATGTTTTTCTTTCACCGCTCAATCTCATAAGGTCTTTAACATGTGGACAAGCACCTCAATTTAACAGCTGCATCTTGTGTCTAGAACGTGGAGCGCCTTGCCTAAATGTGGTAAAACTACTAATGAAAACCGAACAAAAACAAAAAATCCGATTTGACGGATACTTCCCAATTACCTGTATTTGTTCGAATGGTTTTCAGGCGCTTTACAGTTGGACATGCGCCCTAATATAACTGTGACAGCGCCATCTTGAGATCTGTCGTTCTCGGCGCTGGCCCCATCAGGTCAGCCATATGGTCTCTGTGGTTTAGTGCCTTTTCACCCCGTTATCTTCAAGCAGATTTATTACAGGGCCATAATAAAGCCTACATATTAGTTGTGTTTTTGCTATAGAAATAGTTGTGTAAATCAGTGTTTTCATGCATTCTAGAGCAATAATCGCGTGTGGCGCAGATTAATACGCGTAGCGCGCAGTAAGTTGAGTGGTTAGGCCAGGGCTTATAAAAGGGGTAGCAAGCGGCGAAACTGGTCTATTGTTGAGACAGCCGCCCAGTGAGAACAGACGAAGAAGACAGACAGAGCCAAGCTGTAAATGCATTGAGCACGTGAGTTAATTTAAATTAGCATTAGTTTTCTAGGATTCTGAAATTATATCGATGTGGCTATTTTAATGTTTAACGAAATAGATAGATAGATAGATGTGAAAGTTTAAGAGCGATTATTTCATTCATCAGAAAGGCAGATATAGTGTGAGGCTATTTCACTGGAATTTAGATAAGATTAACGATAGCAAGATAGCAGCCTCGTGGTGATAAAAAGCGGCGAGTCGGAATAACACGCTCCGCGTGGTAAATGTTACGCCAGGTGACACGCTGTGTACTTAGTTCCAGTTTAGTTTAAGTCGAGAATAATTATATTTTATTTCTTTAATGTAATAGTAATTGAGCGCATTTCACGATAGCCTACTTATCATATCCTACTGTTTATCTTTAGTGGTTACTTTGAAGGGAGAATAGTCATTTAGATTTCTGGTGAGATTAGAGCCACTCCTTGGTTGCGTAAGGCAAGTTGAGACAGGTGTTTCTCTGTTTGCTCCTGGGGGAGCATGGAAACACCAATGCGGCTGGTGTCCACCACAAGTCAACAGAAGCATTTTTATGCTATTACAGTGGTTGTTTCTGTAATAATGTGTTTCATGTGATGAGTTCCCAATCTCATCAGGGGTCATATATGACACGCTTGTGGCCAGGCGCACCAGTCGTCACTTACGACATGTTCAGTGTGCAGGGACGAGTATTGATGTGGGTCGGTTGAGAGGTAGTAGTTAATTCTCATTATTGAGAGTATTTGTTGTACATGTATTGAAGAATATTATTTTATGTCCAGTTAATTATTATTGTTATGTGAACATGGTTTGTGAGAGCACGTGGGCGTACTTGGAGATGTATATTTCTCTTCTCCGCTCCTGAGGGAGCATGGGGCCACCGGTGTGGTTTGTCTCAGCATGAAGCATTCAGATGCTCTTGCAGTAGTGGTTTCGGTATCAACCTATGTTACCCGGTGCGATTGCCAGCCTCATGCACAACACCATACTAGTCGCATTGGACGACACGCATGAGTGTGTGAGATAGTTGATGATATCAGGTGGGCGCATGTTTTCTGTATGGTAAGTGTTATTATCCATGCTATTGATGTTCACTTAGACATTGTTTTATTGTTTTTCAGACAGTCTATGAACACTGACTGGGTGTTTGTTTGATTGTTTGTTTGGTGTTCGGTTCTGTTCGGTAGAATTAAATGTTGATCTGCATAAAGCTGTGGGTTGCTTGAATTGTTAAGTCTGCTGCTGAGAGGGTTGCAAGCAACCAATAATTGCAACCCCTGTCAAACGATCCTTTATAAATTTTCTTAGTGCACGGGTCTTGGGTGTGAGGTACACCTCGCCCCTGTCACAAGTGGCGTCGTCGACAGGATTGACAGACAGCACGCAGTGAAGCAACTCTCCAGCAATCAGAGCAGCAACAGCCGAAACCGTAGAACACCCAGTTCAGTGCAAGGCGAGGGACGGGATCATCCAGTTTGTCAAGATTTCTAGTCAACTCTACTAGCAACAAGATGGCGGCACGCAACACACGTGCTGCTAGTAGAACTGATAACGAAGATGTGGGTGAGGTGGATGACCCTGTAGTAGGGCTGGATCGTCAACCAGAACGAGTACAGTACATCGTGGTACCTACTCACAAGAGAGTGCGGTGCTTTGGGGAGCGCACGGGTCCTACGGCCGAGGAATATGTCAGAGAGGTGAGAGCTGCCTGGAGAGTAGGGATGATGAGTAAAGAGGACCAGGCAGATGTTATCCTTGACAGTGTGACCCCAAGTGTCCGCAGGGAGCTGATGATTCAGGCTGATGACGGTGACCCAGAAGCAATGCTACATTCCATTCTTAGGGTGTATGGGGAGCGTCAGAGCATCCAAGAAGTAATGGCCGCGTTTTACTCTACCCGGCAAGGTGCAAGGGAGTCTCTTTGGGAATTCTCCCATCGCATTCACGAGGTGTTTGAAAGTGTTGTAAGGGCACAAAAGCAGAGCAACGTCACTCCTTTGGCGCCATCCTTTCTTCGTGACCAGTTTGCTGCTTGTCTGAGAGATGACCTACTAAGAAAGCTTGCAAAGGAAATGATCATCAAGGAGCCTACAGCATCGTTCACGTCGGTGAGGGACTATGCCCTACGGTTTTTGGAGACTGAACCCACTTCTGGGGCTGGTGTTGCCAGTGTCGAAGCAGCTTTGGGGGCTTGTGTTGCCAGTGTTGAAGTGGCAAGAACAGAGACTGTGTCAGATACGCATGCATTAAACGCAGAAGTAAAGCGGCTGAGAGCACAGGTGGCGCAATTAGAGGCTAAAATTGATGCGATGTCTCAGGAGCAGGGGAGACGTACCAGGACAGTTCGTTGTTTTAGATGCAGAGAACTAGGCCACGTACAGAATCGATGCCCACAGGCGTTAAACTAGACCCCTCTGCGGCTGGGAGTCAGGTTACAGAAGGGGAGCAGAATGACTCAAAGATAAAGATGGTTGGTGGTCGACCGGAGTGTGAGGCGCTTATTGCAGGGAAGAAAGTCAAAGGCGGCCAGGGATGTAAGGGTAGCAGGAGGCGACCCAAGGCACCGAGGAAGCCTAGGAAAATAAGATGCTTCAACTGTGGAGACCTTTCGAACCACATGGCAGCCAAGTGTCCCCAGGGCCCGCTTCCTAAGCGATGTTTCCATTGTAAGTCCCCGGACCATTTGATATCGGTTTGTCCATCAAAGAGCGCCCTCTCCAGGCGTACCAACACATCTAGATTGCCGTCACAGTGCAAGCCAAGAGATGGCCGTGGCAACTGTCACCATAAGAGCGCCAGGAAAAGTGGTCGACATTTAGAGGAGGAGACTCATCTAAAACTCGTTGAAGGACACGTTTCCAGGCTACGAGGGGCGCACGTAAGAGCAGAGCCACCGTTGCAGAGTTTTGCAGCAGTCCGGAAAGAGAGATGTGACAAGCTGTCGTGTTCTACTCCACTACAGGTCGGAGAATTGGTGAAGAAGAGAATGCACAACGCTGAGAGATCCGAGATTCGTGATATGTGGTCAGAGGACGAGTACGTTGTAGTTCGTGCTCCCACAATGACAGGGGGTCCATATATCATCCAACGAACAGACAGAGTCACCGGCAACGACCTGAGACGAAGTGAAAGAAAAGGTGATCCTCCAGATTTGGGGAATATGACTGAGGTGCCTGATTTAGTGTAGTTGTCGGGACGACAACAAAATCAGGCGTAAATATGTGACAGCGCCATCTTGAGATCTGTCGTTCTCGGCGCTGGCCCCATCTGGTCAGCCATATTGTCTCTGTGGTTTAGTGCCTGTTCACCCCGTTATCTTCAAGCAGATTTATTACAGGGCCATAATAAAGCCTACATATTAGTTGTGTTTTTGCTCTAGAAATAGTTGTGTAAATCAGTGTTTTCATGCATTCTAGAGCAATAATCGCGTGTGGCGCAGATTAATACGCGTAGCGCGCAGTAAGTTGAGTGGTTAGGCCAGGGCTTATAAAAGGGGTAGCAAGCGGCGAAACTGGTCTATTGTTGAGACAGCCGCCCAGTGAGAACAGACGAAGAAGACAGACAGAGCCAAGCTGTAAATGCCTTGAGCACGTGAGTTAATTTAAATTAGCATTAGTTTTCTAGGATTCTGAAATTATATCGATGTGGCTATTTTAATGTTTAATGAAATAGATAGATAGATAGATGTGAAAGTTTAAGAGCGATTATTTCATTCATCAGAAAGGCAGATATAGTGTGAGGCTATTTCACTGGAATTTAGATAAGATTAACGATAGCAAGATAGCAGCCTCGTGGTGTTAAAAAGCGGCGAGTCGGAATAACACGCCCCGCGTGGTAAATGTTACGCCAGGTGACACGCTGTGTACTTAGTTCCAGTTTGGTTTAAGTCGAGAATAATTATATTTTATTTCTTTAATGTAATAGTAATTGAGCGTATTTCACGATAGCCTACTTATCATATCCTACTGTTTGTCTTTAGTGTTTACTTTGAATGGAGAATAGTCATTTAGATTTCTGGTGAGATTAGAGCCACTCCTTGGTTGCGTAAGGCAAGTTGAGACAGGTGTTTCTCTGTTTGCTCCTGGGGGAGCATGGAAACACCAATGCGGCTGGTTTCCACCACAAGTCAACAGAAGCATTTTTATGCTATTACAGTGGTTGTTTCTGTAATAATGTGTTTCATGTGATGAGTTCCCAATCTCATCAGGGGTCATATATGACACGCTTGTGGCCAGGCGCACCAGTCGTCACTTACGACATGTTCAGAGTGCAGGGACGAGTATTGATGTGGATCGGTTGAGAGGTAGTAGTTAATTCTCATTATTGAGAGTATTTGTTGTACATGTATTGAAGAATATTATTTTATGTCCAGTTGATTATTATTGTTATGTGAACATGGTTTGTGAGAGCACGTGGGCGTACTTGGAGATGTATATTTCTCTTCTCCGCTCCTGATGGAGCATGGGGCCACCGGTGTGGTTTGTCTCAGCATGAAGCATTCAGATGCTCTTGCAGTAGTGGTTTCGGTAGCAACCTATGTTACCCGGTGCGATTGCCAGCCTCATGCACAACACCATACTAGTCGCATTGGACGACACGCATGAGTGTGTGAGATAGTTGATGATATCAGGTGGGCGCATGTTTTCTGTATGGTAAGTGTTATTATCCATGCTATTGATGTTCACTTAGACATTGTTTTATTGTTTTTCAGACAGTCTATGAACACTGACTGGGCGATTGTTTGTTTGGTGTTCGGCTCTGTTCGGTAGAATTAAATGTTGATCTGCATAAGGCTCTGGGTTGCTTGAATTGATAAGTCTGCTGCTGAGAGGGTTGCAAGCAACCAATAATTGCAACCCCTGTCAAACGATCCTTTATAAATTTTCTTAGTGCACGGGTCTTGGGTGTGAATCACACCTAGCGCCCCTGTCACATAACCAACTAGGTTGAACGGGACGCGCCTCGCAAAAACGATGTAAAATTGTATTTTAAAAATAAAATAAAAATAAAAAGTTAAGGAACTTAAGAAGATCATTCCTGTAAGATGCCGGAATAAAGGCAAGGATGACTATTCAAAAGTGAAAGACTATTTTGCTTATGAAAATATTCTATTGCACGAGCTTGTCATATTACAAAAGACTGAGCTCCTGCTTTCTCTGGTGGTATCAAGGGATTTTCAGCTTTCTCTCAAAAGCATGAAAGTTTACTACACTATCCCTATTTCTTACCACTGCATCCCCTCTGCTAGACATTTTTCTTAACCTTAATGATGTTACAAAACCAAAGTAAAAATTAGGAACAAGATACCAGTCGAAATAGGCTGCATGTATTCGAAATTGCAGATACCCTGATATCTAAAAAAATTATATCATATTATCTCACTAGAGCTTTAGAAACTTCTGTGTTTTTAACTTAACACCCCACAGCCCCTCAGCCCCTGAGTTGCTTCTGCTTTCCTTGCGCTGCCTATGGAGCATGGAGCAACGACTGTAACTGACCCCCTTGCAGGAAGCCTGTACCAGGCAGTCAATAAATAAATAAAGGTAATTAACAGGTACTCGTTGGAGATAAAGGATGACACTAGACAACAGAAGAAAAAAAATAAGTGATAGGCTTACCGGGAATCGAACCTAGGACCAATGGGTGAACTCTTAAATAAATAATGGAGGAAACCTTGAGTCCTGTGAACAGTAAATAAATCAGTAAATAAATAAATAAAGGTAATTAACAGGTACTCGTTGGACATAAAGGATGACACAAGACAACAGAAAAGAAAATATAAGTGATAGGCTTTATTTACTAATTTTTTACAGTTCACATGACTCAAGGTTTCCTCCATTATTTATTTACCAAGCAGTCACAAGCAGTGGTTTCTGTGGACATTTGGTTTATATGATGAAGTTGTAAGCCCCATGACCAACCTCTTATTAATTGCCTTGTACGACATTGTGGTAAAGTGGGATGTTATAAATATTTATAGGGGACTTAGTGTACTGACTGAGATCAGCTGTGAAGGTATCTGTATCTAATAGGTGTAGTGTTTTACAGATAACCTTTTTTTGCTACCACATTTAGACCTCAGTCAAAATTATTCTGGAATATTGTGATGACTACGTTGAATGTCTAGGGTTATGATAATGATGAAGTGTAAGTCACAACAACAACAGACAGATAAACCATTTAGTTTAATCCACAACTCTTTACATCACTGTGACACTCACACACACAAAACACTCTATAAGACTATCTTAATGAGTCAAGTTTTAAAGTTTAAAAATATATGTATTAATTCCTTCAAATATTAGATATCCTGATTCAACTACAAAGTGAACCAGGAATGACAATCAAATGTAATCACAAGTTATATGTACACAATTTATAGGTAGAATCTTTGTATTGACATATATTATTATTATTATCATATGTGTGTCAGTTGTGAAGTAGTACTATGAGGTAATACTGGCTTTTTCAAGCTAGGTTGTTGTTTGTCATCATGACTTCAAGTGTTTGCTTTTGGTGGAAAGAGTATTTGGAAAAGTTCACAGTTCCTGTCATTTGAAACAATTAATTGTCCCTCTTTAATTAATATACTGTCAATTTTTGAGGGGGGTACATAGGATTGAGATGCTCTGGCCACAGAATCTTATCTTCTGTGAGGGCGGCAGGAAACAGTCTCCTCTGCTCGCTTGCTTCAATGTGTTCTTGAGACACCTCACTGGTCGCTATCTGGACCAAGGGGTATGCTATCAGCCTCTGGATTCAGCAAAACTCAGACCAGGTGCTGCTTCAATAAGTTAGGACCACGGTCCCTGAAACAAGAAGGTTGTACTTCCTACTTCAGAACTAATTTATAATCTATTTCCACACTGAACACAATACATAACAAACACTAAGTTTAGAGCGGTAGGCCAACTGCTAGCTTCATCTGAAACAATTTACACCAGTATTCTTCTCCCTAATGGTTACTACGCCTCTGCAATTCCAGCATTATTTCCTTCTATACAATAAGATAGGTGTCACAGTACTGTTTGGCAATTCCATGCAGTTATACTTTTCTCCGACAAGTTTTGTTCAGGTTGGAGCAATATCTAGGTTTTGCCTCATGTTTGCTACTGAACCACACACATATACAGACATAAATTATCAATTCACATTCAATTTTCATCAAAAAGATATCAAATATGTCAATCTTACCACAATTCATGGAAATAATAAACAAATACGTTGACTGGCGATGAATTATGGCACAATTCCGATCTGCCTCTGTCCCAGGCTTTTATTTAGAAAAATATGAGCTGGATCTCAACGCACTGTTTCTTAGTAAGTTTATTTTAAAATGTGGCACTGAACAGACGCTCCTAATTGACTATATTAACTGGTCTAGCCAATAGGACCATGTTTACAAAAGCTTTTGAAAAAATTTACCCTTCCTACGTTTCCCCTAACAACCAAAATTAGTAGTTGCAGTCCGACTAATCGTGTTTCGCCTTACATATACTTCCCGCCAATCAAATAGGATTTAACATGGTGGCCTATTTCCCGTAAAATGGTGGTTTCAAAACATGCCACTGCGCAATTCTGATTTGGTGCTGTCAGACAACCTCACTATTTTCTTTTGGCTATAATTTGATAATTCCTAGACTATTTGCGTAACACTTAACATATTCTTTGTCAGCAAGTCCTAAGGAACCCAAATATATAAATTTAATGGAGCTAAGTGGCTGCGTTCAAAATATGCATTTTCTTCTACCACCCGTTCACTTCGATACGATGTGGTGTCTCGGTACTGTCAGGCTTTCAGACATAAAACAGTATAATGTCATGTTTACTAATAAGCATTAGGTCATTAAGCAGCTTGCGTATCTCAAGGTTTTCTTAGAAATACAGTACACGTTTTATTGTAGAAAGCGTGTATTGATGCAGTAGGCTTTACTATCAATGTGAAAGCGTTACAATTTTGCAGACGGAGCATAAAAAAGGGGTTTTTATTGTTCAACTAGCATGACGTTCTATTAACACAGGCGTACGCTATTGGAAAGCACGGGTCTTTAACCATTTCTCTTTCCTTTTATTGAATTAATGCGTTAGGCTTTACATTTACTTTTTAATTTATATATGTGGATTTAGAATGTTTCACGACAGACATGCCTCAGGGTACGGTAGTCCTTGTGTTTCGTTGTCTCTTCAGAGACCCCCGGAGAAATACACGGGACCCCTGAACTCCTTACTCTTAGTTTTTTTAAATTATAATTTTTCTAGGTTCTTGTAAAGAGATGAAATTGTTTCATTTTATAATTTTTGAGTAAACACGTTTTTATCTTGACTTGTAAAATGAACATTGTCCTTTACCTTATCTTACTTACTTAACTTGCTTTTAAGTTTTCGGTCACCACTTGCCCTGCAACGTCGTTAAGAGCTGAGGTTTCCTTTCTTCTGCTGTAGAAAAGTGTTCTGTTAAGAATTTGACATTGGCTGCTGTGAGTCCGTGTTCTAGGGTTTCCGAAATATTGTCCATCTGCCGCATGGTTTGCTCCATGCCCTTAAAACCTGGTATTCTACTGCTGTAGGCGTGTCGTTGTAATTGATCCGGGATCCATTCTCATGAGATTGCCTAATCACATTTTGTTCCGTCTCTATAAATATTTGATGCAAGAGATAGTTTCTGAAATTGTTCTGATGTCATCATCTCTGTTTCCGTCTCTCCTTGTAACATTAATGGCTCTTCTTAAACATTTTCCCTTGCACGCTGTATTGTTTCTCTCATGTGCTCTAGTCAGTGGCCATATGTGACACTTGAAGCAAAAAGCTGGTAAGAATATACTATTTATCAATAGTTGCTTAATTTCCATACTTATATTCGTATGAATGAGTAGGGGTGACAGTTGGTAAGTCACAACATTAACTTTTTAACAACTTGCTTCACTTTATTTGTCAAATTCTTCCATTTTCTACGAATGTGCTTCCTGAAAATGTCAACTATGGAACCAATGTAAGCTTGATGCTGCTGCCTGTTGCCATGTTGTTATGTTGTGATCTTCCTGCTGCATGCTCTGATGACAGAACTAAATTTTCATGTGGTCCTTTCATTAATTTCAGTTTTGCTTCAGAAGTTTGAAACAGTGGCACGAAATCCACGTTTGAAGTTCAAGTTGTATGTTCCCATGTTTCCTATCACACTAAGAAAACATGGAAAGAATATCTAATATATTAAGAGTATCATGAAGCCCCGACTAACTTATCTCCCACAACATTCTCCACGTGGTTTACCGTAAAGCAATTTTTGTTTGGCACGTTATTTTACACGTGGTGGCTTTGGGAGTAGGCGAAGAGGCGTTAATGTGTTCATTGGCAAATGGCCTGTCTTCAAAATATATGGCTGGTTGACGCAACCATGACGTCATGCTGACTACGTTTTCAATGCATTCACTTGACAAGTCATCGATCCTGAAGATGTGCTATGTTTAGGAAAACGCAAAGCCACTTTTCTGGACTCTAACATCTTCATCGATCACTGGGCATTGACATCTTGACTAGCCAGTCTGTAAATCTGAGGGGGGAAAGTTAAAAACGGACCATTTGCTTTTCCTACCGAAATAGTTTTGTTTTTTCGTATTCCCGGAAAAAATGCAAATATTCCTAGGTAGTAAAGTTGGAAGTGGTCAGTGGGCATCAGATGTAATTATTCTTGTCCTCAAATAGAATCGATTTCATCTAATTCATCTGGTTCATGATATGTTCAACTCATCTTCATGAAAATAAATGAGAACTTTACTCTTTACCGCACCTCTGACTTAACGTGATTATATATATATATATATATACATCGAGAGGGAGCTAGAGAGACACAGAGAGAGAGAAAGTTATATAGCTGATTTTACGTGCTCAAAATATATACAACAGGCAATCCAAGCGAATCTGTCGCGCTCTCTTCTCGAGATTATATCAAATCATTCTGTAGTTTTCTTGGAATTACAGGCACAGACGTGGTGAACTATTTTGGATTGTGGGGCATTTATTAACGCATTTTTTCTCAGTATTAGTGACAGAAAGTTGTGGGGTGTGATGATTATCATCACCATCATCGCCATCTTCTTGGTCTTCATCCTTGTTCTTCTTCTTTTTCTTTCTTTCTTTCTTTTTCTTTCTTTCTTTCTTTTTCTTTCTTTCTTTCTTTCTTTCTTTCTTTCTTTCTTTCTTTCTTTCTTTCTTTCTTTCTTTCTTTCTTTTCCGCTTCCTCTTTTTCCTCTTCTTTCTTCTTTTCCTCTTCTTCTTCTTCTACTTCTTCTTCTTCTACTTCTTCTTTGTCGTTCGTTCTCAATCTAATTTAAGCACCTGATGGTGATTAATATTTATTTCACACGCATTCAACTATCTTAAAAAAAATCAATATTTAAATCTTTCGCGCCCACCAAAAACAGGTACGGCCTACCCACCTTTGTTACGGCATAACCGCCTTTGTTACGGCCTAACCGCTTTGTTTTACAGCCTAACCACCTTTGTTACGGCATTACCGCCTTTAATACGGCCTAACTGCCTTTGTAACAGCATAACCGCCTTTTTCTGGCCTAACCGCCTTTGTTATCGCCTAACCATCTTTGTTACGGCCTAACCATCTTTGTTACGGCATAACCGCCTTTGTTACGGCCCTAACTAAAGTGTATGAGTATTAATACAAGTACTAGTTACTGCACATTAATTTATAAGTCAATCAAAAGGTTGTTATGACCGTACATTATTTCAAACCGTTATGTCCCAATGATGGATGGTTTTCTTGATGTAATATTCTGTGAGACAGTCAAATAATTAATTGCTATGTTGATATACCCATAATTCAGTAAAGGTAAAGCTAGGGGGAGCAAAGTGTTAGAGATTTCACTATACTAGATCAACTTTATTTTAGTGAGGTTGACCAGTTCCCTTACTAGCTGCTTTTGTCTTCCTTAACTCAAGAGCAAAATCAGGTACCCATTTACAGTTGGGTAGATTGGAGCATGACGCATGGCGCTACCAGGCTTGGAACCCCGAACCACCCTACCAATCGTGCGCTCGCATAATCCAGTAGAACAGTAAAATACATGTTCTTTATTGATAAATGAACAAGCACTCGAACACTAATAATATATATGAAGTAGGTTTATACATAATCTGTTTAGATCAGTGGTTCTCAACCTTTTTGCATCTAAGGACCGCTTTTCCAACTACATATAAATTGCGGACCATCAGCTTATATGTACTCGTAATAACGCAATGCCACAACACAACTGTTTGTATTCAATAGATGAATAGGCTTATATTCAATAACACAAGTTGTTAATTATTTGCCAGATGACCAGGAAATTGTAAGGTAATAGTAATGAAAACTAAATTATACATACAGTTAATTGGTTACATATGTACTGGTTACATACATACTGGTTACATACATTCTGGTTACATACATACTGGTTACATACATACTGGTTACATACATATTGGTTACATACTATATGTTCATACAATTCAATGGTTAAAATCACAAAATATTCAATGTGAGCCTTATGCTAGCATTTCGCTCACTAGATTTTCAATATTAGTCTTCATAGAAGTTAAAGACAGTCTCAAAGCTGGTTCTGTTTGCAAACAGTTTCTGTGTTTTGTTTTTATAGCACTAAAAACGTAGGGAGGATCAGAGCAAAATCAAAACACTTAATACCAAATCGATAACGCAGCCATAGACCACGTGGTAATGCGCCGCGGATCATAAGTAGATATAAGGAACATCCTTATGACAAATGTAGCAGTAGTGTCTTTACATCTGGATATAAGGAACATCCTTACGACAAATGTAGTAGTAGTGTCTTTACATCTGGATATAACGAACATCCAAATGACAAACATATAATAGTAGTAGTAGTGTCAACGTATCAATAATTATTTAGGCGAAATAAGATAAATATCCACCTCAAATTATCGTTTTAACCTCCTAAATTTAATAGTTGTGATAATTTATTAACTACAGTAATGTATATTGTATTTTGTATTGCATATTAAACAGATCAGTTTGACTGCATATGTTCATTAAATCTTTCAGTATCTACTGTTATCCAAACATATTCACACGTTTACAGTATTAGAGCTGCTTATGACCATCCCTCTCTTCTATAGATCTTCCTTCCAGACTTGCAGGTTGGGTTGAAGATGTGCCTCTGATTTAGCAATCAGGGCAACATCATCAGCAAATGCCAGCTCTGAAATACAGACCTGTCTCATCTTCCAGTACCCCACTGAATACTTTCTTATTCTCTCCTTACGTGCCTTGATGACATCGTCCATGAGGAGTATGAAAAGATAAGGTGACAGGATATCACCTTGTCTTACACCAGTGGTGGTCCTGAACTCTTCTGACTTATGGTTTGCTGTCCTCACATAATTTCTGCCAAGTCTTGTAGAAGCTCTGTATAGCATGAATCAGAGGTGCTGGAATGTTCTTCCTTGCCAAACAGTCCCAAAGTTTGCTCCAGGGGACCCTTTCAAACGCCTTTTCCAGATCTATGAAACAAAGATGGATCTCACTCTTATACTCAAGGGCCTTTTCACTCAGCTGTCTGAGTGTGAAGATTAGGTCTTGAGTACTTCGGTTAGCTCGGAATCCGCACTGGACCTCATCCAATTGTGACTCAGCTAGGCGCTGGAGTCTCTGCTCTAGGATTCTAGAGTATATTTTACCAGGGACACAGAGAAGGGATATGCCTCTATGGTTTACACATTGTCGATTGTCACCCTTTTTGAAAATCGGTGTTATGATGGCAATCTCTTAATCCTTTGGTATGGTCTTGTTGCACCACGCTGCCTGTAGGACCCTTAAGAGTAATAGGTAGCCTGATGCTCCCATATAACCATTTCTGGTGTTATACCATCATGTCCTGCTGCTTTGCCCATCTTGATTTTCTCCAGTGCTGCCTTCAGTTCTTCCATCTTTATGTCATCTTCATCATTAATTATTAATAACATTAATTAAAATTACCGTGAGCTAAAGATATAATAATTTTAATGCAAGGTTTCGTGAGATCTGAAAAATTATTTCAAGGGTTCCACCAAGGTAAAAAGGTTGGGAAAGGCTGGAGCAGATGTTTTATTTCAAAGAAGGGAGTGGCTAGCTCAGAGTACGTAGATGTGTTTATCACTGTAAACAATTCTTTGTGTGATTCTCGTCTTAACTCACTAGGACAAAACCAGCGAGATATTTATATCAATTAAAATCCAGTATTTTATGGTATTGCGGATACTGCATATTGAATGCAAAATGCACGGGAATGACAGACACATATGAGCTGCACGCGGTGATGAAGTACATCTTTCAAATTAGTCCACATGTAGTTGTTACAGTCAACCGTGGAGTTGATACATCATCCAATGCAAAAACGAAACAATTCGTAAGACTGAATACATCTAGTAATGTTTTTATTAATTCAAATTGAATATGTTTTCTCCCGTAGCTTCTGACACTGGAATTGAACCTAGATACCAAGTTGAAATCAAATTCACTCTATCACTCAAAAGAGGAACCAAGCTGCACTACTGCTTTTGTATTGAAATGTTAGTAGATGAATCTATCATGGTAGCATATTTGTTGCCCTTAATGTCACCAATGTGAACATATAAAAGCAACTAGTTTTTTTTTTTTTTAAAGCGAGACAACATATTTAAAAAACCTCATGTTCTGACGCCAAACGATCTCGAAAAAAAAAGTTAGACTTCTGGAATTAGACTCAAGCCAAATTGGTAACCATGATCCGAACTGTAATCCGTTTCAGATAGCCCAGTCTCATTAAAAATTCCACGAGATAGGACAGTAGTCCGTGTTCAACAAGCCTGCCGACTGTTTTTTTTTTATTTGTGAGGCCAAGAACTGAACAAAAAAAGTGATTACTTAATAGGATTGATTGGTGGGCGGGATTTACCGACCTGATTTTCTTAATATAAGAAGCGTCCAATCGGTTATGCTGTTAGAGCGCTTTCCTCTTGCGGCAGTTACCTGGTTCTAGGATGGAATCTTGGCAGCGTCACGCTTCAGTCTACCCTACTGTGGCGGTAGGTTTTATAAGTGTGATGATGATAGTGCTAGAATAGAAATATAATTCTCTCCCGAATGTGTGAGTTCCCAGTGACAGAGAAGTACACTGGTATCACTCGATAGTCACGGCTGTGAAAGTATCAGGACTGAAAATATTCAAAGAACAGTCAGACCTTACTGCGCCACCTCCGCTATGTGACCACCTGTGATATTAATAACAATTCAACCAAACTTAATTTCAACTACATTGAATGAATAAAGCTGTTGAATACAATGTATACATCCTCTTTATTTACATCTATCTAATTGTGGTGATTGTGTGTGAATGTTGATAAAAAAATTTGTATTTACATAAAAAACCAAATTGGTGAAATCAATTTCAGTTTCACAAGTTAAAACTAAAATGTCCTTTTAAGAATCTTCCAATTTGTTGGTGTCGTGAAATTCTACATCCACATATATAAATTAAAAGGAAAATGTAAAGCCTAACAAATAAATTTAATAAAAGGAAAGAAGAATGGTAAAGAACAGTGCTGTCACAATGACTGTACTCTAAATCCCCCTTGTTTTCTCCTTCGTCTACAAATTGTAACGTTTCACGTTGATAGTAAAAGCCTACTGCTTCAATACCCGCTTTCTACGATAAAACGTGTACTGCCTTTCTAAGAAAAACCTTGAGATACGCAAGCTGACCTATATTTAATATTCCATTCATGTCATTTTATACACTAAGTTACCATAAACGAAAGACAGATGGACTAAGGATAGAAAGAAAGGGAGGGGCTGAAAGCCGGAACGCAGGCAATACTACCACAGTCTCGCGATACACAATTAATGCCACCCCTAACACGCGTGTAAGGCCACAAGCACTAGCTTTTTTCAAATCGACAGTGATAAAAAAAACACTACCCATACGAGAGTTAGGTTTTAAAAACTTACAAACGCTTATTAGGAAACATGACATTATACTGGTTTACGTTTGAAAACATTACAGTACCCAGACACCACATCCATCGAAGTGAACGGGAGGTAGAAGAAAATACATATTTTGAACGCAGCCCCTTAGCCCCATTAAATTTATATATTTGGGTTCCTTAGGACTTGCTGACAAAGAATATGTTAAACGTTACGCAAATAGTCTAGGAATTAACAAATTATAGCCAAAAGAAATAGTGAGGGATGTCAGACAACACCAAAATCAGAATCGCTCAGTGGCAGATTTTCACACCACCATTGTACGGGAAATAGGTCCCCATGTTACCTCCTATTTGATTGGCGGAAAGTAAATGTAAGGCTAAACACGATTAGTCGGGCTATAAATATTGATTCTTTGTTGTTAGGGAAACGTGAGTAGGAGTACTTTTTTTCAAACGCTTGTGTAAACATGGCTCGATTGGTTAGACCCGCCAATATAGGCAAATTGAAGCGTTAGTTCAGCACCACATTTTCAAATAAACTTACTAAAGAACCAGTGCGTTGAGCGCCAGTGCATATTTTTTCTAAATAAAAGCCTGGGACATCGGCAGATCGGATTTTGTGCCTATTCATTGCCAGTCAACGTAATTCTGTATTATTTCCATGAATTGTGGTAAGCTTGAAATATTTCATATCTTTTTAATGAAAATTGAATGTAAATTGATAATTTATGTCTGTATATATGTGTGGTTCAGTAGCGAACATGAGGTAAAGCCTATATAGTGCTCCAACCTGAACAGAAGGTGTCGGAGGAAAGTAAAAATACATGGAATTGCCAAACAGTACACTGACACCTATCTTATTGACTAGAAAGAAATCATGCTGGAATTGCAGAGGCGTAGTAACCATTAGGGAGGAGTATACTGGTGAAAATTGTTTCAGATGAAGATAGCAGTTGGCCTACCGCTCTGAACTCAGTGTTTGTTATGTAGTGTGTTCAGTCTGGAAATTTATTATAAATTAGTTCTGAAATAGGAGGTACAACCTTCTTGTTTCAGGGACCGTGGTCCTAAAGTTATTGAGCAGCACCTGGTCTGAGCTTTGCTGAACCTAGAGGCTGACAGCATACTCCTGGGTCCAGATAGTGACCAGTGAGGTGTCTCCAGAACACAGGGAGGCTATCGAGCAGAGGAGTCTTTTCCTGCCGCCATCACGAAAGATAAGCGTCTGTGGCCAGAGGAGCTCAACATTATGCCCCCCCCCCCCCCCCCTCAAAATCTGACTTTATAATAAAACAGAGGGAAAATACAGTGTTTAAATTGATAGGAACTGTGAACTTTTCCCCATACTATTTCCAAGATAAACAAACTCTTGAAGTCATGATGACAAATACCAACATAGCTTGAAAAAACAAAACCAGTATTACCTCATATTACTACTACATAACTGACACACATAGGATAATATTAATAAAATATGTCACTACAAGGTTCATATTGATAAATTCTGTACATATAAATTGTGATTACAAATTGATTGTGATTCCTGGTTCACTTTGTAGTTGAATCAGGACATATATATTAGTGAAAGTAATTAATACATATTTATATTTGAAACTTTACCAGTGACTTATTTAAGATAGTCTTATAGAGTGTTAAATGTGTGTGAGTGTCACAGTGTTGTCAAGTGTGGTGGAATAAATTAAATTGTTTATCTGTCTGTTGTTGTTGTGACTTACACTTCATCATATACATACCCTAGCTATTTAACGTAGTCATCACAATATTCCAGAATAATTCTGACTGAGGTATAATGTGGTAGCAAGTAAGGTTATCTGTAAAACACTACACCTATTAGATACAGATACCTTCACAGCTGATCTCAGTCAGTACACTAAGTCCCCTATAAATATTTATAACATCCCACTTTACCACATATATTGGGGTCTCGCTCCAGGGATATTGAACTTTCTCCTGTTATAGATATTGGGAATAATAAGAATTAAAAGGTATCCTTGGGTGGAAATAAATAACGTTGAGCTCTCAGTGCCTGTAGTGTCTTTGGATAAGTAATATCAGAGTGTATTGTTTAGTTAGACATTACCTACATTTACCTGTTAGAAAATGGCGGACCTGGCCAAATTTCGATCTGCTGCTGTACAGACTGCGAAAGAGTTAGGAATGGACGGGCAAATTATGATTGCTTATGTCACTGCTGAATGTGACAAATATATTGAACGGGAAGAAAGAAGATTAGAAAAAGAGGCCGAAAGAAAACTAGAATCTGAAAGATTGGCCTAAGATAAGAGGTTAGAGGCTGAAAAGGAAATTAAGAGGTTGCAGATTGAGGCTGAGGCTAAGAAATGGGAAGCAGAAGAAAGAAGATTGACTGCAGGAAGAGAAGACAAGCGATTAGCTGCAGAGAGGGAAGCAGAAAAGGAGGAGAAGAGATTACAAAGGGAGCACGAGTTACGACTAAGGGAGTTTGAGTTTCAAGGCCAAGCTCCTGAAAATGGTGCCAGTCCCTTTACCTCTGATGCCACTGCTAGCCAGGGAGCCTCAACCTCAGCTATGAATTTTCATTTAGATCATTTTGTTGAGAAAGACGATGATATTGAGAGCTATCTAAATAGATATGAACTATTAGCTATCACATATGGGTTAGAGAGAGAAAGGTGGAGCTTAAAGTTATCTCAAGGTCTTCGTGGGGCAGCTTATGAAGTTTTTGCCAAAATGAGCAGAGGTGATCAGGAAAATTATGACATGCTAAAGCAGGCTCTTTTGTTAAGATATGAAAAGAACGCAGAATTTTATAGGAAAAAATTTAGGAATGCTAAACTACTGTCAGGTGAAACCTATCACCAGTTCTCTGCACGGTTAGAGACATACTTGGAGAAATGGACTTCTCTGGGGAAAACCCAAGATCTTAAGGAAATGGTCCTTATAGAACAATTAAGAGAGTCCATGGCTCCAGACCTGAGAAAGTTTCTCATGGAACAAGGTGCAGAGAGGCTGGGTGAGTTGCTAAATGTTGCAGAAAGGTATCAAGCGGCTCAGGCAGAAGTAACAGGTAATAAGAATAGGCAGGTAGACAATTATCAGGCACCACAAAACTTTAATGAATTTGATCATAGAGATCAAAACAAAGGTAAGCACCAGTTTGATAGGCCACGAAATGACTATAAAAATAAAACCCCACAATTGAACGAAAGGAAATATGATAACAGGAAACCCTTCAGACAGGAAGGAAAATATTGTCAAATATGCAGGATGCATAATCATAATACTAGTGAATGTGGTAGGAAGGTTCCTCCATATCACGCGGCATGCATGATAACAGTGGACAAGGGGAAGAAGAAACTGACAGAGAATCATATAAATCTTCAACATCCCCCATCTGTGAAGAAGTTACATGTAATGGGGCCAAGGTTAGGTGCCTTTACGATTCAGGTTTAGAATATGACTCAGTTGTGAGTGCAACCCTAGTGCACCCTGAACAGTATACCACAGAGAAAGTGGAGATACAAGGGGCCGTAAAGGGAATATCCACCATGAACTTCCCGTAGCCGAGATCAATGTAGAGACAAGGTACGTGGAAGGAGTGATTAGAGCAGCCGTGTGTGACGATCCTAATTACCCTCTGGTGTTAGGAAGTAAATATGTTTTTCTAGGAAGCCCTGTAAAACCGGTGGTAATGGCCACGCTTCAGGTCAGGTCGACCCCTAGTAGAAAGGAGGAGGAACTCCCATTAACCTTTTCTGATAAACAGATGAGAAAGGCACAGGCAAAGGACAAATCATTAAAACCTTGCTTTGACAAATTGCTAAACAGCCATGCACACCCTAAGAAAGGACAATTTTACTTGAGGGATGGACTGCTCCACAGGAAGGCGGGAGCAGGACCCAAAGGATATGGACAGTTGGTACTCCCAACTCCCTACAGAGAAGAAGTGATGGCAAAATCACATGTTGTACCAGACTGTGGACACCAGAGAAATGGGACTACCCGTCAAAGGACATCAGAAAAATTCTACTGGCCCCAAGTAGCTGCTGATATTGCACAATTTGTGGGGGCCTGTGAAAAATGTAGCAAGGTACAGTCCCCAAGTTGGGAAAATATTAATCAGATGCCAGCCAAGCATTCTGAAACATATGGGCCTAACATTAACAAGGAAAATAACAATAATAAGGTTGACATAGAGGATAGGTATCCACCTTTCCCCCAACAGTGTTCACCAAAAATATTTAGATTCGCAACTCTGAGAAAGGCATCCAGAGAAAATAGAAATTCAGACCAGTCAACCCAGGGACAGTTTGAAGCCGCATTTAGGGAGCTGGTTGACATTGACATTGAAGATGATCCGCCTAAGTTAAAACCGAAACAAATTGTTAACATAAGAACAGTGGGCAGTGGACGAGTGAGCAATTCGGGAAATGCTCACAGCGCTTCACACTATGGCTATTAACTTAGCATTAAAAGGGCACTGGTGACATTGGTAGTCACCCGACCCCACACCGTCCAAGGGAAAGTATTGATCGGACCCTGGATGGAGATGACCCACACATCTTATAGCAATGCTAAGGGCGAATTGATTTCTGATGCAGAAACTCATTTCCCCACATATTATCTTAATTCACCAGATTGTCGGTAGGCGAAACTATAGTTGGTGAATATAGCCTCCATTTGAGCGGCACATTATAGAACATTATAAATATATTATTAGAAGGGTGTTTCCACATTCAATCCCGCCTGAGATCAGACCAATTGTTGGCTGTGAACATTTCGGAGGAGCAGAGTGTCTCCATTGTTACCTTTTGAATTGAGGATAGTCCGAGTGTTTATTAAGGCTGATCAGGAAATTATTGGATCCCCTCCACAACTCAGATAGCACCATATAGATCAACTCCTCATAACGTACAAATTGAGGAACATCTAATATTCTCGGGACATGTCGTTGAGCAGACTCAGCGAAGAGAAAATGGTGAATATTGATTGCTAAGCAGTAGTAAGACAAGCCGTAACACTTGCAGCTGTACAGTAACATATCTAAAATGGATTCTTGGATTGCAGAGGTCTGAGGCAGCCTTCGTCAGTAGTGCTTACTTTGAATTGACCCACCTGCATTAATCCATGATCAAAATAAAATTAGAGAAACGTTGATGCAGATTTTTTAAGCCGCCATCCGTGCGATGAAAATCAAATAAATCACCAGGCATAGACATAAATTTCTCTATGTGTATGTAGAATTATAGACTGACGTATAACGTCTGTTTTAAGAGGGGAGGATTTGTCGTGAAATTCTACATCCACATATATAAATTAAAAGGAAAATGTAAAGCCTAACAAATAAATTTAATAAAAGGAAAGAAGAATGGTAAAGAACAATGCTGTCACAATGACTGTACTCTAAATCCCCCTTGTTTTCTCCTTCGTCTGCAAATTGTAACGTTTCACGTTGATAGTAAAAGCCTACTGCTTCAATACCCGCTTTCTACGATAAAACGTGTACTGCCTTTCTAAGAAAAACTTTGAGATACGCAAGCTGACCTATATTTAATATTCCATTCATGTCATTTTATACACTAAGTTACCATAAACGAAAGCCAGATGGACTAAGGATAGAAAGAAAGGGAGGGGCTGAAAGCCGGAACGCAGACAATACTACCACAGTCTCGCGATACACAATTAATGCCACCCCTAACACGCGTGTAAGGCCACAAGCACTAGCTTTTTTCAAATCGACAGTGATAAAAAACACTACCCATACGAGAGTTAGGTTTTAAAAACTTACAAACGCTTATTAGGAAACATGACATTATACTGGTTTACGTTTGAAAACATTACAGTACCCAGACACCACATCCATCGAAGTGAACGGGAGGTAGAAGAAAATACATATTTTGAACGCAGCCCCTTAGCCCCATTAAATTTATATATTTGGGTTCCTTAGGACTTGCTGACAAAGAATATGTTAAACGTTACGCAAATAGTCTAGGAATTAACAAATTATAGCCAAAAGAAATAGTGAGGGATGTCAGACAACACCAAAATCAGAATCGCTCAGTGGCAGATTTTCACACCACCATTGTACGGGAAATAGGTCCCCATGTTACCTCCTATTTGATTGGCGGAAAGTAAATGTAAGGCTAAACACGATTAGTCGGGCTATAAATATTGATTCTTTGTTGTTAGGGAAACGTGAGTAGGAGTACTTTTTTTCAAACGCTTGTGTAAACATGGCTCGATTGGTTAGACCCGCCAATATAGGCAAATTGAAGCGTTAGTTCACCACCACATTTTCAAATAAACTTACTAAAGAACCAGTGCGTTGAGCGCCAGTGCATATTTTTCTAAATAAAAGCCTGGGACATCGGCAGATCGGATTTTGTGCCTATTCATTGCCAGTCAACGTAATTCTGTATTATTTCTATGAATTGTGGTAAGCTTGAAATATTTCATATCTTTTTAATGAAAATTGAATATAAATTGATAATTTATGTCTCTATATATGTGTGGTTCAGTAGCGAACATGAGGTAAAGCCTATATAGTGCTCCAACCTGAACAGAAGGTGTCGGAGGAAAGTAAAAATACATGGAATTGCCAACTCTGAACTCAGTGTTTGTTATGTAGTGTGTTCAGTCTGGAAATTTATTATAAATTAGTTCTGAAATAGGAGGTACAACCTTCTTGTTTCAGGGACCGTGGTCCTAAAGTTATTGAGCAGCACCTGGTCTGAGCTTTGCTGAACCTAGAGGCTGACAGCATACTCCTGGGTCCAGATAGTGACCAGTGAGGTGTCTCCAGAACACAGGGAGGCTATCGAGCAGAGGAGTCTTTTCCTGCCGCCATCACGAAAGATAAGCGTCTGTGGCCAGAGGAGCTCAACATTATCCCCCCCCCCCCCCTCAAAATCTGACTTTATAATAAAACAGAGGGAAAATACAGTGTTTAAATTGATAGGAACTGTGAACTTTTCCCCATACTATTTCCAAGATAAACAAACACTTGAAGTCATGATGACAAATACCAACATAGCTTGAAAAAACAAAACCAGTATTACCTCATATTACTACTACACAACTGACACACATAGGATAATATTAATAAAATATGTCACTACAAGGTTCATATTGATAAATTCTGTACATATAAATTGTGATTACAAATTGATTGTGATTCCTGGTTCACTTTGTAGTTGAATCAGGACATATATATTAGTGAAAGTAATTAATACATATTTATATTTGAAACTTTACCAGTGACTTATTTAAGATAGTCTTATAGAGTGTTAAATGTGTGTGAGTGTCACAGTGTTGTCAATGCGGTGGAATAAATTAAATTGTTTATCTGTCTGTTGTTGTTGTGACTTACACTTCATCATATACATACCCTAGACATTTAACGTAGTCATCACAATATTCCAGAATAATTCTGACTGAGGTATAATGTGGTAGCAAGTAACGTTATCTGTAAAACACTACACCTATTAGATACAGATACCTTCACAGCTGATCTCAGTCAGTACACTAAGTCCCCTATAAATATTTATAACATCCCACTTTACCACAGTTGGGTAATAGACTTCTTCACTGTCTTATTCACTTTATAGCTTTCACTAGTTTATCATGCAAATTGTCATCATAAAACTCTGCTTGACAGTTATCACTTCTTGTGTGCATGATTGTCACATATATCACTCAATGTCAATGATAATCAGTGTTCATATGAGATGTACAGCTTCAGTAAGTCGCGCTTCCACCAATCCAGACACTGCCGGGGCGAATAGCATTGATCATCGAGCAATTCTAGATCATGGACCTATGACTTTGGGTGGCAAGTATGAACCTGCAGATAAGTGTAAGATATGCGGCTATCTTTGATAATAAATACCACACCCTAATGTAGGTGAGATGAATTTGTTTTCAGATGCTTTCTTGGATATGCGTGATTTTTGGATCAGTCATTATAAGCTATAGTGAGACATGACAGGTGTCTATTGCAGAACATTATCTAAAATAAATACAAAATAATACGTCCTTTACATTTGGTTTTAATTTGTATTAGTATTTGTTCTTTTTGAGTTTGTTTTAAATTTTTTTTATTACCTCGTTGTCTTTCCTTGTCCTATAAGTAGTTAGTAAGTTTTTTTATTTTTTTGTGTGTGTGTGTGTGTTTTTTTTTTAATGATTTGTTAGTTCTTGTTGCTTAATTTCTATTTAGTTAAATGTCTTTTCTGAAGTACTAACCTTATATGTTTTCTTTAAACCCTCTGTGGATGGGAAGGAGCGAAGCTCCTGACCGGGTTGGAAGGAAAGTCCTCAGGTTCCCCAGCCTCGCAATGACATGTCATTGGGCCGAAGGGCTGAAAGCCCAAGTGCCGCTGGTTAAGGAAAAAAAAATATTTTCCTTTGTTTTGTGTATATATCTTTTAAGTATTGATTGGGCATCTCTTGGGGCATCTATACTTAAAACCTTATCACTTGTCAAGTCTGTATTGTGATTTCTATAATAAGTTTTTAATTCTAGCCTTTGTTGTTCATACTTTTTACAGTGGATTAGGTAGTGGTCTATGTCATTCTCTTCCTGACATTCTTGGCAGTGTGGTTCCTCTATCATAAAGTATGCTGCACCGAGACGGAGACGCCACAGTTTTTTGTTTGATGGTATATTTAATTCTTCTCTGACCTGGCACGTCCTAGTTGGTTCTTTCAGCAGTTTTAACGCGTGTCTGCCTTTTCTACTGTTCTTCCATGTTTTCTTGCACTCCTCGGTTATAGTTATCCTCACTTGGCTCTTGATCTCCGACCTTCCCAGTCCTGCTCTTATATTGTTTTTACTTATTCTTCCATTCTTGGCGTTCTGATCTGCCAACTCGTTACCAGCAATACCTATGTGTGCTGGAACCCACACTAGCCTCACACTAAATCCTCTGTTCCCAAGTGATGTATTAATTGCTAGAATTTCTTCCTTTATGTCTCGCCGGCTACATTTACTTGGGCGTTCTAGTGCTTGTAGTGATGATAGTGAGTCTGTAAATATCGTTACAGCTTCTGGTGGGTTATCTTCGATTATTTCTAAACTTTTTAGAATTGCTACCATCTCTGCGGTAAAAATCGAAGCCCCTTCAGTTACACTGTAGCTCTTTTTAATTCTACATTGTGAAATTATTTTCCAACGCCCTTTTATATGGAGCTTCCGGACGTATGAGAAACAAGACTCGCAACTCTAGCTAACTTCCCAAAATATTTCCAACTCAGAGTGGGTTTGTGCTAGATGGGTTTCAAACCTTGAACTCGTGCATCGCACCTTTCCCAGTTCAAGCCTTTAGAGTTATAGACTTCCATTCTCAGTATGTTGACCTTTATATCCATTTGTGGCTTTCCATTATCTGTCGTGTTTAAGATTTTATAATTAATTTCTAATAAGAAAACAACAGGATTTCTCAAGGTACTGACACTCTTTCTTGCCTAAATCTTCACAACTACTCCATTCCTCTAAATTTCCTTGTAACTGTACATGAATGAAGTTATCCCCGTTAAAAGGAGACCATTCTCATCCTTGTCTGTCATTTCGTTCTCTTTTACCATCCTTAAACCTAACCTTCTGTTCGACAACTTTTATTCCTACATTTTAAACGACCATAAGCTTATTGATCGGTCTTTCCGCAGAAGGGTCTTTCCTGATTGGCTAGCTGTCGACACACGCCGGCAAAAACAGTATTTTTATTTTTCAAGTACTTTCCGATTGATACCTATAATCAACCTACTTTCAAGTAACTAGTGTATTAATTAACTAGGCAATGTTTTTTTACGACTTGTGACACCTACTACAAATGCGTACCTGACTCTGCGCCTGAGTTCGGGAATGCATAGGCAGCCATGAAGGGGTCATCCTCGCCTCATAAAGCTGAATCTTGTAGAGTAAGGTCTCTAACACTTTACTCCCCTACGGCAGTATCTACTCTGGGACTACCTTTACCGTTTAAGGAAAGGAACCCTGAACTCTTTCGACATGTCCTAACGTTTAAAGGGAAACCATTAAATCTACAAGGAAGTAATAATCTTGCATATCTCTAACTCGGGTTTCTAAACTGTGACCCACGGACCCCTTGGGGGTCTATGAATAAATTCTAGTTGGTCTAGTGTACATAACATAACATAACATAACATAACATAACATAACATAAAATAACATAACATTTAAAATGTAAAGCTTTTTTTTTCTAATTATGCTTTTATACATTTTTTTTTTTGGCGGAGCCACGCTGGTGTAATGGTTACCACATTGCACTAGCGACCGGGTGTTCAAGGTTCAAGCCCGGGAGTGGGCACTTGAAGGAGTATCATCGAACGGGATTTTGACTGAATAACCTGAACGGCTCCTGAGATAAACCCTCTGTGGATGGGAAGGAGCGAAGCTCCTGACCGGGTTGGAAGGAAAGTCCACAAGTTCCCCAGTCTCGCAATGACATGTCATTGGGCCGAAGGGCTGAAAGCCCACGTGCCTCTGGTTAAATAAACAAAAACAAAAAAAAATATTTTCTTAACTCTGATAAGGTGTCCATAGCCTTTATCGGACAATCAAAAGGTTCCGTGGCCTTCATTGTACAATCAAGAGGTTCCATAGCCTTCATTTGTCAATCAAGATGTTCCGTAGCCTTCATCGGACAAGCAAGAGGTTCCGTAGCTTTCACTGGACAATCAAAAGGGTCCGTAGCCTTCATCGGACAATCAAGAGGTTTCGTAGCCTTCATTTGTCAATCAAGATGTTCCGTAGCCTTCATCGGACAAGCAAGAGGTTCCGTAGCTTTCATTGGACAATCAAAAGGGTCCATAGCCTTCATGTGACAATCAAGAGGTTCCGTCGCCTTCATCGGACAAGCAAGAGATTCCGTAGCTTTCATTGGACAATCAAAAGGGTCCGTAGCCTTCATCTGACAATCAATTGGTTTTGTAGCTTTCATTGGACAATCAAAAGGGTCCGTAGCTTTCATTGGACAATCAAGACGTTCCGTAGCCTTCATCTGACAATCAAGACGTTCCGTAGCCTTCACCGGACAAGCAAGAGATTCCGTAGCTTTCATTGGACAATCAAAAGGTTCCGTAGCTTTCATTGGACAATCAAAAGGGTCCGTAGCCTTCATCTGACAATCAAGACGTTCCTTAGCCTTTATCGGACAAGCAAGAGGCTCCGTAGCTTTCATTGGAATATCAAAAGGGTCCGTAGCCTTCATCGGACAATCAAGAGGTTTCGTAGCCTTCATCTGACAATCAAGAGGTTCCGTAGCCTTCATCGGACAAGCAAGAGGTTCCGTAGCCTTCATTAGACAATCAAAAAGGTCCGTAGCCTTCCTGTGACAATCAAGAGGTTTCGTAGCCTTCATCTGACAATCAAGAGGTCCCGTAGCCTTCATCGGACAAGCAAGAGGTTCCGTAGCTTTCATTGGACAATCAAAAAGGTCCGTAGCCTTCATCGGACAATCACGAGATTCAGTAGCTTTCATCGGACAATCAAGAGGTTCCATAGCCGTCATCGGACAATCAAGATGTTCCGTGGCCTCCATCGGAAAATCAAGAGGGTCCATAGCTTTATCGGACAATCAAGAGGTTCCGTGGCCTTCATTGTACAATCAACAGGTTCCATAGCCTTCATTGGACAATCAAGAGGTTCCATAGCCTTCACTGGACAATCAAAAGGGTCCGTAGCCTTCATCGGACAATCACGAGATTCAGTTGCCTTCATTGGACAATCACGAGATTCAGTAGCCTTCATCGGACAATCACGAGATTCAGTAGCCTTCATTGGACAATCAAGAGGTTCCATAGACTTCATCGGACAATCAACAGGGTCCGTAGACTTTGACAACCAAAGGGGTCCATGGCACACAAAAAAAGGTCAATAAACCCTGCTCTAGCTGATATGTCAGTGCCCAGTGCGGCGACGCCGCTCAGAAGCAGGCCTTAACTTTCTCTTACCCACTTACCCACTTACCTTTCGTCTGCATCAAAATGCAGTGGAGGTTTGTTTTTAATTTAATAAATTAATCACCTTGTTCAATCTCTTTTGGGCATATACTTGACTGCATGTTTTATTTATCGATGGAGTGGGACATTTAATTAAGAACTGATCTCGTATGGGCTGTCATGCACAATTCAGCATTTTTGGTGAACACTTAGATGTATCGAGGAATGTAGGCGTTCGTGCAAGGAATCTGCGCCACGAGGAAACAAAAATATTTAGCTCATCCGTTTGTCAACGGTGCCAACCTTCCACCCCTCTCCTTCTACAAAAATGAAATGAAAAAGAATTATTTATATGCATACCAAAGTTATTTGTTCTTTCTTTTATTCTTCTGTAGCCATTCTCTGGAGCAAGAGATAACTATATTAATACTGAGCACACAAATCGGACTCTGAACGCGGTTGTTAAAATAAGCTACCATGCTTGATCTTCGACCTCACCATCTCTGCCTTTTCGCATATTTGGATTCGTAAAATCTAGCGCAGTATTGTAATTTAATTTTGCTTGTTAGATATAGTAGCATCCTGTCGCATTTTAGGTAGAAATATGTAGTGAGACCTGTATCTGAAAATATAAGTTTTATTTTGTTTGTGGAGTCTTTATTTATTAACAAGCGTTTTGTTTTTAAATTTATAAATATTTTTGGGGGGTTGGGGGGAGATGCCGACTCTAATAGATCAAACATTAAAACCTGCCATGGACCATTTTCCGTGTGGCTTTTCGAATTTCTGAAGAGCGTGGGAAAAACTGTGGCTTTTGGAAAAAGTTCACGAAAAAACAAAATTCCTATCTCTCTAAACTATTCTCTACAAAAATGTAACCTTATTTACGGATATTCCAAACAGATAGATGAGCCTACGAACAAAAGAACAGGCGGGAGGGACAGTTTTATTTTTATACATGCATTATTCCAATCTCTTGTACATGGACATTATGGGAAAACACATTACTTAAGACACTTTATAATGTCTTTCACCCTTGTTATCAAAAATTAGGCCAGGATGAGAATATTAGACCAATGTCTTTGAGCTATGTTTACTCATCATCGGCTTACAAGGCCAGAGTCTATGCTCTACAGCAGAGTTTCTCAACCAAGGTTCCACAGAACAGTAAGGTTCCGCGAGAGGTCGCTAGGGGTACCGCGAGAGGTCGTTAGGGGTACCGCGAGAGGTCGTTAGGGGTACCGCGAGAGATCGTGATTGAAAATAAAATAAACGTCGTTTTTTTTATTACTTTTCGCACAGTGCGATGATACTGCTCGCAGTGGTGGGCACTGACTGAGCATCACCGACAAAAATAAACATATCCATAGTAAACAATCGTTCAGTACTGAAAAGAGCATTAACAATTATTATTAGATTATTACATTTACAACTTACTGATCTCGCTAAGGTTCCAAGAGCTGTAGATATAATAATATTTATGCAGGGGTTCCATGAGACCTGAAAACTTTTTCAAGGGTTCCTCCAGGATAAAAAGTTTGAGAAAGACTGCTCTAGATTCACCTAAGCCGGCATGTATTCTGGGTGATTCACGTCAGCCTTGCTGTCTAACAAGTTTAAAGGTAAAGGTGGTCACATGGCAGAAACTGCCGTAGGGACGTGAAATGTTAGAGATTTCGCTATATTAGGCCTAGCTTTGTGAGGTGGGATGACCGGTTACCTTCCTAGCTGCCTTTCATTTGAACTCCAGAGCAGAGTCAGGTACCCATTTACAGCTGGATAGACTAGAGGAGGATCTCTTAAAATATATCTGTCTTAGTACTACTCTACGTCATTAACATGTCCATGTCATACTTTTTGGGCGACATGACTTTAGGAGTAGCCTACTTGAAACACAGCTGGAAATTAAATGCAGAAAATAGCCAAAGAAGAGCTGGCTACCCGAAGAGCAGCAGCTGGGAGATTTTTTTCAGGCCATAAATCGAAGATTCCTAAGCAAAGGAGAAATCGGCACGTAATGTAGTAAAGTAATGCAGATTGTCCTCTTACAAGAAGCTTTCACCAAGGATGTGCACGCTCTTGCTGCGCTAGTTTCTCTAGCATTTTGTTGAAGAACTAACAGCGATATCTAATAGGAATATAAATAGTAAAATGAGCTTTCATCATATTCTGAAATGTATGGAAATTAAACGATATCAAGTGCGTAAAAGAAAAAAGATTCTTCATCTGACATGTCAAGGCACTCCTGTTGTATGAATGATAAAGAACAACATAAATGAAAGCCATGAAGGTACAGAATTAAACGGGCGCAGAAGTATTGCAATGGTCAAGCAAGATCACCACTACGGGAACTGAGTTAAAGAATCAGGCAAATAGAAGTTGAACAAGAGATGGGGAAAACGTTGGAGTTGGTTAGAATAAGCGGAATTAGTGGATAGCTTTACAAGGCAGTTCTTGTTCTCAGTGGCGTCACTAGGGTTGCTGTCACCCAGTGCGGTAACTCATGGTGTCACCCCCATGGACCTCCTCCCGTACCAGACCATGCAGAATCCTTAGTAATGTTTTTTGTAGTAATGTTACTCGTAAATCGTAATTCCCGCATGTCACTGAATGTAATGGCAATAGTAGTGACAAACTACTAGCAAAATTAAAATTACACCTTTAAATTACAATATCATACGCACAACCTAAATGTATTTACATTTACATAGTTTCATGTGGCTAAAGTAAAAATTCGGTAAGAAAAAAGAGAATTCGAAGTAAAAACGTAGGTATATTGATGAAGTACATGTAAGCTGGAATGGAAAGGTCTCTACTGGAATGGAAACCCATTAACAACAGACTAATAAGAGCAAGACTGAAAGGGAGATTCACCAACACCACAATTATACAATGCTATGCACCAACAAATGACAGCGATGAAGAGATCAAGGATGAGTTCTATCAACAGGCACAAAAGGAAATGGAAACTGTACCCAGGTACGATCTCATTATAGTAATGGGAGACCTAAATGCGAAAGTTGGAACACATAATAATTATAACGAAAGAGTAATGGGGAAATGCGGCAGTGGAACAGTAAATGAGAATGGGGACAAATTAATAAGCTTCTGCAGTATTAACAACCTGGTCATTGGAGGAACACTTTTTCAACACAAAGAAGTGCACAAGTTAACATGGGAATCACCAAACGGACGAGACAAAAACCAGATAGATCACATAATGATCAATGGCAGATGGAGACATGCACTACAAGACGTAAAAGTAAGAAGAGGCGCAGATGTGGGAAGTGATCATCACCTAGTAGTAGCAAGACTGAAGGTGAAACTCAGAGCTGCTGGACCAGTTGCAGTCAAACAGAAAAGATATAACATCACGAAACTTAAGGACCCCCTCACCAGAAAAGCGTTCATGGTCGACGTAAAGAGACGATATCTGATTACCAAAAGCCAGGAAAGAACAGAGACCGACGATGTGGACCAGAAATTCAACACCATCTCAACAATATACAAAGAAAGCAGCAAGTCATGCTTGGGATTCCAGGAAAGAAAGAACCAAGACTGGATAACACCAGAAACGCTAAACACCATAGCGAAGAGAAAGGAAATGAAAAGGAAGAAAACAGAAGCTAAGTCTCCCAGGTTAAAGGCAATATATAGTGAACAGTACAGTCAGCTGGACAAGGAAGTAAAACGTCAAACCCGTGCTGACAAAAGGACATTTCTGGATGACCTTGCAAGACAGGCAGAAGAGGCAGCACTGAGAAACGAACAAAGCACAGTTTATAAAATAACTAAAGCTATCAGTGGAAAACGAGGTGCAAACAACATAACGTTAGTAAGAGACAAGCAAGGAAATCTCATCACCACAGCACAGGGGCAGGAAACAAGATGGGCAGAGCACTTCAGAGAAACACTGAATAAGGAACCACCAGAGACTCAGCTGAATGTTCCTGAGGCTGAAAGTGACTTAGACGTAAATACAGACATTCCACGAAAAGAAGAAATTATCACAGCTATCAAAGGGCTAAAAAATGGAAAAGCGCCTGGTCACGACAATCTGAATGCTGAGCTATTCAAGGCAGACCCTGAACTAGCAGCAGAACTATTAGAACCACTATTTGCACAAGTCTGGGAAACTGAGACAACACCAACAGAGTGGAGTAAAGGAATAATTGTTAAATTGCCCAAGAAGGGCGACCTTGCAGACTGCAACAACTGGAGAGGAATTACCCTCCTCTCAGTTCCCAGCAAAATACTAGGCAGGATAATCATCCAGAGAATTTCTAAAGCAGTTGACCATAAACTGAGGAAAGAACAAGCGGGCTTCAGAAAGAGCAGAAGATGTGCAGATCATATATTTACCCTCAGGAACATTATAGAGCAGTGCTCAGAATGGCAGAGACAGCTGTACATTAACTTTGTTGATTTCGAAAAGGCTTTCGACAGCATACACAGGGACAGCCTATGGAAAATTCTGAGGGCTTATGGAATTCCCAGCCGCATTGTTTCCATTATAAAAAAGCCTCTATTCTAACTTTACGTGCAGTGTCGGATCGAGTAATGTAACTTTCGAAGTGAAAACAGGAGTAAGACAGGGATGCCCCTTATCAACAACATTATTTTTGACAGTCATAGATTGGGTGATGCGCCAGACAACAGAGGGCAGTCCAAGAGGTATTAGATGGACAACGTTTTCTACACTGGAAGATTTGGAATATGCAGATGACATTGCACTGCTCGCGCATTCACACCAACACATTCAAGACAAAACCGATAGACTGAATAAGTATGGCCAGCAGGTTGGCCTGAACATCAATTTGAAGAAGACAGAGGTCATGACACTAAATGTGGGCAATCCTGAGCCAGTAACAGTAAGGAACCAGAAGTTAGAACAGACAGACACATTTACTTACCTAGGAAGCATAGTAACACCTGACGGCGGAACAAGCAAGGACATTAACAACAGAATGAATAAAGCGAGAACAGCCTTTGCTGTTCTCAACAACATTTGGAAGTCTTCCCAATACAGCACAAACACCAAATTAAGACTGTATGAGAGCTGTGTACTTTCTGTGCTTCTCTATGGTGCGGAATGTTGGAGAGTAACAGAGAAGGAAATGTCAAAACTGTCCTCCTTCCACACAATCTGCCTAAGGAAAATTCTCCGAATCTTTTGGCCAAACACCATCAGCAACCAAGAACTACTTATTCGGAGTAACCAGAAGGACATGCACACCATCATAGCTGGCAGACGCTGGAGTTGGGTTGGCCATGTCCTCAGAAGGGACCCTGATACCATCACAAGAACAGCTATGCTATGGACCCCCGAGGGAAAGCGAAAGAGAGGCCGACCAAAAACAACTTGGCGGAGAACTGTGGAAGCTGAGATGCAAAGAATGAACCACAGTTGGGGCACTGTACGAGGGATGGCCGCCGACCGAGCAAAGTGGAATCAATTTGTTGCTGCCCTACAAGACGCCACCAGGCGTGATGGCCGCTGACTGCTTTGACGGTTGGCGGCTATGGATCAAAGAAGAAGAAGACATGTAAGCTGGGCATACGAAAAATGTTATTGTGGTTATAACTAACTACAGGGATACTTTTATAAATAATAATACATTTTTGCTGAAACACTGCACAACAATTTTATAGACAGTCATTTTGGTGTCACCTCCTCTGATGGTGTCACCCAGTGCAGTCCGCACCCCCCTAGTGACGCCACTGCTTGTTCTTTAATCTCCACGGCTAGCGAAATAGATGGAGACAGAAACAAACACAAAGAATTGAATTTGATACAGACATATAAAGGATTAACAAAACATATAAAAACCATAAACGGGTGGCACAGGGCAGAAAGAGATGGGGTGAATTTGTAGAAGGCATATACTCCACTTGGAGCTGAAGGGCAATAATTATGTAAATACTTGCAATAACCCGTCAAACTTGACGGGTTTTTAATTATAGTGTGCTGTTTCTGGTCCCGGATGAGCAGATAGAAGTACATTCTTAAAGTGTTTTTTGTTTCTTTCCATTATACAGTGTAATCAAACTGTTCATGAACACCGTCATTTGAACGCTTTTCTTTGTTGATTGTAACTATTTTCGGGAGAGTATATATAATGGAAACAATACAATTTTTCAACACGGTTGCATTCCTCAGCTGTGACCAACGTACACACGGCGAAAATTATGTTATTTTAGATTCAATTTAAAAGTTCTTTGATGACGACATTTCGTGTGAACGTGCGTGGATTGTTTTTAAAGAGTGTTCCCTGATAATAAGTGGTTTTAACAAAAACTTTCAAGTTTTCATGATTTGTACATCGGGCGTGGGCTCATGCACACCAATTTTTACGCACTTTTTCTTTGTCGAGCGCTTCTAATTTCGTGAAAGAGTAAAAAAATAAAAATAAAACCAAAGTATTTGTTTTATATAACATCCACGCCGCTCAAGTTGCACACCGTGCGTTGCGCACTTTTTTTTCTGGCGCGAGTTACTATTTTGAGTGTGACCGACCGACGTAACATACATCGGTAATTTTGTTAGTTGTGGGATGGGATGATGCGCTTAGAAACATCCTTTTGAGCACTACAAAGTTCCAAAGTAATGAACGCTTTGTGGTGTGCAAAAAAGAGTCGCAACATTATAAACTGAAAAAAAACAACGGTTTTCAAAAGAAAGACCGGTCAGATATAAATGTATATAAGACGAGAAGCGTTATCTTCGTTTGGATAAGCCTTATTAGACACCTGATAGTAATATTCTTACCATTTTTAATAATTGCAATTCCGGCTAAACATCTTCCCGATATACAGAATTATTTAAAGTGTTCCACCCTAAACAAATTCTCACTAACTTCTAATCGTTTACGGAATAGTCGTGCATTGCACGCTGATGAAATAAGTCCTGGGTAAGCCACTCACGTCTGTTGTTTTTCTGTTGTCTAGTTTTCTACTTCTTTATTTCTTACGATTGCCTGAAAACATACCTTTATGTTTGTCTAATATTTATTTACTGTTTACAGGCCTCGGGTTTCTCTTCCTTATGTGTTATAAATGAAATAACTCGCATTTCTGCCTAACTCTCAATGGCGTTTGTTTCAGAAATATTCAGGCTTGTAATACTGGCAACATTTCGGGGATTTTCCCCATTTTATATTAAACAGAGTTCATGCCGGTAATTTCAAATAATTATATCTATCTTATATATTTAGCCATTGAAGCATCATTGCACATCATAGACTTTGCGTGTCATTGATTTACCTCTGAAAGAAAATGAAAATTAGTGCTACTGTCAGAATGTGCAGCAGAGAGTTCAAAACATAATTATTTCCAGCAAATGTTGGCGGGTTACGTGCTCGTAATCCACTAATTCGAATAAGAATCCGTCCAAACTTATGTTAGATATTCGCATTTTCTTGCAGACACGGACAAAAGGAAAACTGCGTTTGAATATAAACTATTATAATCTGACTAGACACTCCTTAATGATATCACAGATCACGTGAAAATATTGAATTTTCGAAGTAAAGACCAGTGCAGTTTTTAATATGTTTTAATATTTTTAAAAATTTAATATTTTAATATGTATCAAGACTTGCAAACATTCCAATTTAAAAATGCGAGCTCCGCAATCTCATTACAAAGGCTGGTAATCTTATAATTTTCGTGCATGCTTGCTTTAGAAGGAAAAATACAAGTGTGAATTTTCTAGATATTCTAAAGTGTTAAGGAGTTAATGTGATATTATTTTTTAAAACTTCAAGAAAAGAGACATTTATTTAATTATGCGAGTGATTCTTTTCCATGTGCAGTCAATTCTATTTCTGATAAATACCGGTTGGAGGCCATTGACCAATACACAGCTCCGCTGAGGAAGGAAATAGCATCTTAATATTCTCTCAGAAATCTTTGCCCTGAAAAATATGGCAAAGCAAAGCAAAGAAATTGGCTTTGAAGTTGTTTTCAGTATTTGAAAGCGTGTGCTTTTATGAACAGACGTTTTCAATATTTAACCTTATTAAGAATAACGTGAGTCCTAGTTTGATAGATAACAACCCCAGTTTCATTTCGAAGATGACTATGACTGAATATCAACCAAACATGGAAAAATTAGACCATGACATTCAGTCACCGCCATCTCATTTGGTTATTGATTATTTTGTTATTACTCAAACTCTGGACTACATGTCTGAAGCTCAACTAAGACTTATTAAGTAGTACTTTCAACTAGTACTACAAATATGCATATAAAAGTTTTAAAAAAAAAGGAAAAAATATATAATAAAGCGAAAAGTATTATTTAATTATCGTTATTAATTTAAATATCTTTTTTTATTTAAACGTACCAGGTCACGTTAACTTTAACCACATTTTTTCAATGGTTTTCGGGTGGTTTTGAAGATGGTGCAATGTAGTGCTTGGCCAAAAAAAAAGGATCTGCTTCCCTTATATATATATATATATATATATATATATATATATATATATATATATATATATATATATATATATATATACTGAAGCAAATTAAAAACGCACCACTATTATATATACTGATGCCGAGAAGCTGGGAAAAAAAGTGTGGGAATAGATTTTCCCCGTGTTTGTCATGAGGTAGAGAGCGAATGGCTGCTGGAATGGAAAGGGCATGATTCAACCCACGGGTTTGTATACAGACTACATGAAAACAATGAAAGTTACACGTGCAACACGATTCCCAACAGCTATGACCCTGAAAATGTGCACGCGTTGTGGAGTATACTCAGTATAAAAAGGCCGTTGAGACAAAACACCCAGTACATGTGCTTGAAATGCCACGACTAACTGAAAACGACCGCCAACGAGCCATTGGTATGTTGGAGACTGGAATGAGCTCGCTGGCCATTGCCAGAAGGAAGAATTGCCACCACAGCACTATTGTACGTCTCAATGAACGTTACGGAACCACTGGCATTGCCCGGGATAGACTTCGGAGTGGCCAACCTCGAGTTACTACCCCTGCGCAAGATCGTCATATTGTGCTGAGTCACCTAAGGAATCGTTCTCTCCCGGCAAGTCAAACAGCAAGAGCAATAGTGGGTAGACGTGGGCAAGTCTCTCGAATGACAGTCATACGACGACTCAGAGATACAGGCCTTACTGCAAGACGAGCTTATGTTGGGCCAAACTTGACTCACAGACATCGTCAGCAGCGCCTGCAATGGGCAGAGCAACATGTCAGATGGACTAGACTGCAGTGGAATGCTGTCCTATTCACAGACGAGACCAGATTCAACATATCCTTTGCTGATGAACGTATGCATATTTGGCGACGGTGTGGAGAGCGCTTTGCAGATTGCTGTGTTCGTCAGCACAACCGATTTGGAGGTGGCAGTATTCACATTTGGGGAGGATTCAGTTTTCCCCATCGCTTGCCTCTTCACGTCTTCCGTGGAAATGTTAATGTTGTGACATATCGAGATGAGGTTCTGGATGCAATGGCTGCTCCTGCGTTCACAAATTATCCAGACTTGCAGCTTCTCCAGCAGGATAACGCACGTGCACACACCGCATGCATTACGCAGCAATATCTACAGCAGCAGAACATTGTGACGATTGATTGGCCCGCCCTGTCACCAGACATGTCCCCTATAGAACATCTGTGGGACGAGCTTGGACGCAGAGTCTACAGGCAAGGTTCTCCAGCTAATCTGCAACAGCTCGAAGCTGCACTTACACGTGAATGGGACTTGATTCCCCGGAATTTCCTTCAGAGACTTGTGCGTTCCATGCGGAGCCGCTGCCAAGCTTGTTTGCAAGCACACGGTGGACATACCAGATACTGAGGATAGTGTGAATGAATTTTTTTATTGGTTGCATTTTTGGTTTTCTCCTTTGCCTGCACAGAATGCAATGAATTTCATAACAATCAAATGTACAAATTAATGACCAGCATGGATTCATTGGAAAATGAATAAAGATTCCAAATATGTAAACTTGTAAACGCTTATATTTACATTTCACACTCTGTTCCTGGATTATACAGGTGGTGCGTTTTTAATGTGCTTCAGTATATATAAATAAGACCTAAGGGTCTTTTATATTTGGACATGCGTCCCAATATAACCGACTAGGTTGAACGGGACGCGCCTCGCCAAAACGAGGCAAAACTTAAAAAAAAATATATATATATATATATATATATATATATATATATATATATATATATATATATATATATATATATATATATATATATATATATATATATATATGATCTTGCAATGACAGTTTCACCGGAAACATGATATAAATTATTGCAACAGAAAAACTTTTTTACACAATGCATACAGTGAAATACTGTGAAAAGCTGTACCGAATAGGAAATTTTTACCATCGGGACAGGGAAATCAGATAACCATCTAGGACTTACTTAGGAACATTTAGCCATAATTTAGCATAGCGATGCGGAATAAACATGAATCTTCCTGCACAGCAGCGGTAGACGTTACTTGATTGTGAGTCCATCTATTATCTCATCCCCTCCCCCCTTTTTTGTCAATGACTAAATGTCCTACAGCAGTAGGTTGTATTCTTAAGAGTTCATAATGTTTTTATTTTCTGTTACGATGTGGAATGAAGCATTGCAATTTTGCCGAAACGTGGCATTTTCACCAGGTTGAGTAAAACCAGACTGCGCTATAAGGGTTATTGATTGAAACGATGCCATGTTACAAATATTAGTATAGTTCAAACCTTCATATGCCCAGTGTGTATTATTCTGAAGTTGTGTCGTATTACAGCTTGATCTATGTTTTTTTTTAATTGTGGGTAAAGCCCAATATAAGAAGTAAGGTAAAGGTAGCGCTATTACAGAAACGGCACGAAGGGAGTGAACGGTTAAAGACTGTACCATTCTAGATCCAGCGACTGGAGTGAGACGCTACATGTTTCGATAAGTACGTTTGTAGAAGACATGTTAAATCTCACTGCATTGAGTAGCATTATATGTAAACGCAAATAAAGATTCCGGTAGGAGATTTTATGCTTCCCCGACGCTCGTAAAATAAGGCTTTCGTTTTGCATTTGATCTAACGCAATATATTCTTTCATAACCCGCTATGTCGTATACTCGTATATTTGAACTTCATTGATAAAACTGACCAACAATAAAATTACTACATTATATGATCACATAATGGGCTACCCAGTATACGGAATGTTCCGAAAACCGGACATCGGCAAAGCTCAATATTTAAACTACGCGCCAAGTAATGAGGACTCCGCTTTGTTGATGGTGGCGCCACTGATGTTTGACTGTTCTCAGAGCAGTCGATAGTGAAATCTTGTATTCTCGTGATTTATTGCTCCGATTTTAGCGCTTTATTCCAGTTCCCGTCACATATACCTACAGTCATTATGTCAAAAAGGTCTGCATAACAACCTTTGGTTGGCAAGACTGACAAAAGGAAGCGAGTTTTTCCTAAAAATTGAGAATGAAGTGGAGTTATTAGAACGTCTAGACAAAGGTGCATTAGAGCAGTCATAGTGTGATGGGCCTGGTTCATCTACCGTCTATAATTTTAAGAAACTACAAGAAAAACTGCTAAAATTGTATGGTAATAGTGATTTACCAAAGTTAATAGAACACAGGAAGACATTGCACCAGACAAAATAGTAGAAATAGACAAAAGTATTACAGCAATTGATCCGACAGAACCAAAGCGGAAAATACCTTCTCACTCGTTCTCTTGTCATGGCCCAGGCAAAAAATTTTAATAAGCAGTCAGGCATAACAGCACCTTGCGAGTGTAAACCAGACTGGTATGTAAAATGTAATTTATCAGGCAACCTTCAGGTACAAAGCATGCAGTATAAATGGTCTCATACCTGTATATCCCACCAAGAACCTCTAGGTTCAGCTAGATACAATCACATGCACAACCGCAGGTTTAGGGTGAAACAAAAAAAAAAGACAAAATTAATGTTTACATCAACAAGAGAAATTAGAAAAGAATGTAAATGTTTTTGAAAGGACGGCGTTTAAACAGATGAAATAATTTAACTATTTTGGATCTATCATAACTTCACATGGCAGATGCAAAACTGTGATCAAGGCATGAATTTGCAATCAGCGTGAAAAATATGCTTACGGACAAAACATTATCATTGGCAGTGAGGACGACAGTACCATTATACGGACAACTGGAAGATGGCAAAACAACAGTTGGGCCACCGCAGCTGAGGTTCAAAGATGTGTGCAAGAGATACACGAGGGCACTGGACATAAATCCAGCAACCTGGGAGGATGAAGCTGTCAATCGCACCAAGTGGGTACGCTCTCAACAGTGTCACCTCAGATTTGACGAAAATAAGCTCTCACGGCAAGCAGAAAAGAGAAAACCTCAAAAGGAACACCAGGAAAATAAGCAGCTAAGGGCTGTCACCTCAGGGGCGCACTCCTATAGTCAATTATAACTGAAGGGGTTATTATTATTATTATGTTTTACACGTGTGGGACCTGGACAATAAACAAACAGATGGAAAGAAATTTGGAGGCAGCTGAGACGTGGTTCTGTAGATGAATCCAAAGGATGCCTTGGACAGCCAGACAATTAAATGAGATAGTTCTCTTTTTAAAAAAAAAAAACCAATAAACAAAGCTGTCAATTCTTTGATCCTTAGCCGCCGACCGTCAAGCAGTCAGTGGCCATCACGCCTAGTGGCGTCTTGTATGGCAGCAACAGATTGATTCCACTTTGCTCGGTCAGTGGCCATCCTTCGTACAGAGCCCCAACTCTGGTTCATTCTTTGCATCTCAGCCTCCACAGTCCTCCGCCAAGTTGTTTTTGGTCAGCCTCTCTTTCGTTTTCCTTCAGGGGTCCATAGCATAACTGTTCTTGTGAGGGCATAGGGGTCTCTTCTGAGGACATGGCCAACCCAACTCCAGCATCTGCCAGCTATGATAGTGTGCATGTCCTCTTGCTTGCTCCAAGTACGCAGATCTTGGTTGGTGATGGTATTCGGCCAAAAGATTAGGTGAATCTTTCTTAGGCATGTTGTGTGAAAAGAGGACAATGTCGACATTTCCTTCTCTGTAACTCTCCAGCATTCCGCACCATAGAGAAGCACAGAAAGTACACATCTCTGATATAATCTTAATTTTGTGCTTGTGCTGTATTGAGAGGACTTCCAGGTGTTGTTTAGGCTAAAAAAGGCTGTTCTTGCTTTGTTCATTCTGTTGTTGATGTCTTTGCTTGCTCCGCCGTCTGGTGTTACTATGCATCCTAGGTATGTGAAGATGTCTGTCTGTACCAGTTGCTGATTCCTTACTGATATGGGCTCAGGGTTGCTCACATTGAGCGTCATGACCTCTGACTTCTTTAGATTGATGTTCAAGCCCACCTGCTGGCTATACTTATTAAGTCTATCCGTTAAGTCTTCTTCTGCATTCCCCCACAAATAATCAAATCTATCTTTCTTATCAAGTGGTTGTGCGTCTCAGGCTTCTCTCTCCACCATTTATTTTGCACCTCAGTTTAGATAGTGAAGGCCATGCTGACACTCTGCTCATATCGTATAGCCAACAATCATGGACAATTGGTTCTACTGTTTATTTATCCTCCTCACATAGACACACAGGTTCTATTGTTTGTTTGTCCTCCTCACATAGACACACAGGTTCTACTGTTTGTTTGTCCTCCTCACACAGACACACAGGTTCTACTGTTTGTTTGTCCTCCTCACATAGACACACAGGTTCTACTGTTTGTTTGTCCTCCTCATATAGACACGCAGGTTCTACTGTTTGTTTGTCCTCCTCACATAGACACACAGGTTCTACTGTTTGTTTGTCCTCCTTGTGGTAAAGTGGGATTTTATAAATATCTATAGGGGACTTAGTGTACTGACTGAGATCAGCGGTGAAGGTATCTGTATCTAATAGGTGTAGTGTTTTACAGATAACCTTACTTGCTGCCACATATTTATACCTCAGTCAGAATTATTCTGGAATATTGTGATGACTACGTTATATGTCTAGGGTATGTATATGATGAAGTGTAAGTCACAACAACAACAGACAGATCAACAATTTAATTTATTCCACCACACTTGACAACACTGTGACACTCACACACATGAAACATTCTATAAGACTATCTTAAACGAGTCACTGGTAAATTTTCAAATATCAATATGTATTAAGTACTTTTCATTAATATATATGAGTCCTGATTCAAATACAAAGTGAACCAGGAATTCACAATCAATTTTAATTACAAGTTATATGTACAGAATTTATCAATATGAATCTTGTAGTGACATATTTTATTAATCTTATCCTATGTGTGTCAGTTGTGTTGTAGTAATATGAGGTAATACTGGTGTTGTTTTTTTCAAGCTATGTTGTTATTTGTCTTCATGACTTCAAGTGTTTATTTCTGTTGGAACTAGTATTGGAGATGTTCTCAGTTCCTTTCATTAAAACAATTAATTTCCCCTCTTATTTTAATACAATGTCAGTTTAAGGGGGTATACATAATGTTGAGCTCCGCTGGCCACATAGGCTTAACTTTCGTGATGGCGGCAGGAAAAGACTCCTCTGCTCGATTGCTCCCCTGTGTTCTGGAGACACCTCACTGTTTGCTATATGGACCAAGGAGTATGCTGTCCGCCTCTGGATTCAGCAAAGCTCTGACCAGGCACTGCTCAATAGCTTTAGGACCACAGTCCCTGAAACAAGAAGGTTGTACCTCCTACTTCAGAACTAATTTATACTCTATTTCTACACTGAGCACAATACATAACAAACACTGAGTTCAGAGCGGTAGGCCAACTGTCAGCTTCATCTGAAATAATTTACACCAGTATATTCCTCCCTAATGATTACTACGCCTCTGCAATTCCAGCATTATTTCTTTCTAGTCAATAATATAGGTGTCAGTGTACTGCTTGGCAATTCCATGTAGTTTTACTTTCCTCCGACACCTTCTGTTCAGGCTGGAGCACTATAGAGGTTTTACCTCATGTTCGCTACTGAACCACTCATATATACAGACATAAATTATCAATTTACATTCAATTTTCATTAAAAGATATCAAATATTTCAAGCTTACCACAATTCATGGAAAAATAAACAGTTTCGTTGACTGGCAATGAATAGGCACAACTTCCGATCTGCCTCTGTCCCAGGCTTTTATTTATAAAAAATATGCACTGGTGCTCAACGCACTGTTTCTTAGTAGGTTTATTACAAGATGTGGCCCTGAACAGACGCCCTGAATTGAGTATATTGGCAGCTCTAACCAATCATGCCAAGTTTACCTACTTTTCAAAAAATATTACCCTTCTCACGTTTCCCCTAACAACTAAACTAGTATTTGCAGTCCAACTAATCGTGTTTAGTCTTACATTTCATTCCCGCCAATCAAATAGGAGTTAACATGGTAGGCTATTTCCGTAACGTAATGTTTTTCAAACACGTTATAAAAAAATTTTATGAGCAGAAATGATTTCATGCTGTCAGGCACCCCCACTATTGTATTTTGGCCATAACTATTTTATTAACAGACTAAAGGCGTAACACATAACATATTCTTGGTTAGCAAGTCCGGCCGTACAATAATATATAAGTTAAAGTGAGCTACATGGCGGCGTTCAAAATATGTGTTTTCCAATGATAGTCGTATATTTGTTCTTTATTCCTTTTCGTTGTTTAGAACCGCCACCTGTCCTGCCTTTTCCACTGTTATGTCATACTAAAGTCAGGAGCTTAGATGTAAATCAGTAGAATTTCATATTTCCTAATAAGCATTTTTCATGTTTTTAAACCTGATTCTTGTAGTAGTAGTTTTTTTTTTTTTTCACTGTCGATTTGAAAAAAAAAAACTAGTGCTTGTGGCCTTACACGCGTGATGGTAGTAATTGTGTATCGCGCGACTGTGGTAGTATTTCCTGCGTCCCCGCTTTCAGCCCTCCCTTCTTTCTATCTTTAGTCCATCTGTCTTTCGTTTTAGGTAACGTAGTGTATAAAAAGACATGAATGGAATTTTAAATCTAGGTCATCTTGCGTATCTCAAGGTTTTTCTTAGAATTGGAGTACACATTTTATTGTGTTGGGGAAACGCGTGTATGTTGCCGAAGGCCTTTACTATCAACGCGAAACGTTACAATTTGCAGACGCAGGAGAAAACAAGGGGGATTTCGAGTACAGTCATTGTGACAGCACTGTTCTTTACCATTCTTCTTTCCTTTTATTAAATTTATTTGTTAGGCTTTACATTTACGTTTTAATTTATATATATGTGGATTAGAATTTCTCACGACAAATCCTCCCCACTTAAAACAGACGTTATATGTCAGTCTATAATTCTATATACACATAGAGAAATTTATTATTTTTCCTGGGGTTTAGGGTGATTCTCATCACATGGATGGCGGCTTAAAAAATCCGCTCCCAGATTTGTTTTTTCCACTTATATACTCTATGCTAAACTCAAATGGCTGCATCAATAAAGACCAACGGAGTAATCTCGAGTTCTCATGCCTAGCCTGTGCTAGAAACGACAAAGGTTTGTGATCCGTTTGCAACTTAAATGCCTTCCCATACAGATAAATATTGAATTTCTTTATCGCCCATATTACTGCAAGACATTCTTTTTCGCTAGTTGAGTAGTTGGTTTCAGCTTTATTCAACTTTCTGCTAGCATATGCCACTGGGCTTAATTCCCCATCCAATGCATCTGATCTCTGTAGCAGAGTTGCACCTAACCCAATATTACTGGCATCCGTCCTTACAATGAATTCTTGACTTAAGTCAGGTAATTTCAAAATAGGTTTGCTTGTGAGCTTTTCCTTCAATTCCTGGTAAGCCATTTCACATTGTGGTGTCCATGTAATTCGATCTGGATTTCCCTTACGTGTCAAATCAGTTAACGGTGCACATATGGAATTAAAGTTTTTGATATACTTTTGGTAGAAACCACATAATGAGACAAAGGATCTCACGTCTTTCTTGGTTTGTGGTCTCGGGGCTTTCTTTAGTTTCTCTAAATTCTTTGGGTCAGGGGTCATGTTTCCCTGATAAACTGTGTGTCCCAAGAATTCCAATTCTTTACATCCAACGCAACATTTGGTTGGTCGGGCTGTTAAATTCGCTTCCCTAAGTCGATTAAACAGCATGTTCAGAGAGTCAATGTGTTCCTCAAATGTTTCTGTTGCTATAAGGATATCATCCATGAAATTTGTGATACATAGATTATTCAGAGGGTCCAATAATTTTTTCATCATCCTAGAGAAGACACTAGGCGCATTCTTCAATCCAAATGGCAATCTATTAAACTCATAGTGTCCTTCTGAGGTACTAAAAGCTAGGTATGGTCTAACCTCAGGCTTTACTGGAATCTGATAGTATCCTTTACTCAGATCCACTTTTGAGAAATATTTAGCTTTATTTAGCCTGGCAAACAGCTGATTTGTATCCGGCAATGGATCCACCTGTCCTTCTGTAATAGCATTCAGTCTCCTGTAATCTATACAGAGTCTATGTTCTCCAGAGGGCTTCCTTAAGAGTACAACACCGGATCTATACGAAGATTCACTGTGTGAAATAATTCCTTCCTTCAACAAATAGTCTATCTCTTCCTTCAAAGCTTTCTCCTTAGCAAAAGGAATCGAATATGGTTTCATACAGACAGGTGTGGGGTCTATCAGTTTCATATCATATTCCAATAAGTTTGTATGCCCTGGTCGGTCTGTTAACACCTCTGTATGAGTATCTAGAACCTGTTGCACTCTCTCTTTCTGAGTTTTCGTTAAATGTGTACTGATTTTCTCCTGTGCCGCTGTCTCACAGGGGTGTAATGGATATTCAAATGATGAAAGTGGTTCCTTTTTCATCTCCATGGCGATAGACAAGGTCAACAAGTGTGTCTCTTCCTGATGTTCTCTTTCCAAATATTTCTTCAGGAGATTCACATGATAGATTTTTTTCTTTCCCCTTCTTATCTATCTTATAATTTGTTCTAGACACCTTCTCTAGAACTGTATATGGACCTTGCCATCCAATTTGTAACTTATTCTGACTCCCGGGGAGAAGAAGCAGTACCTTCTCTCCCACAGCCAAATCTCTGTCTTTCGCCTTCCTGTTATAATAGGCAGCATGTTTCTTCCTGGCTTGTTTCAAATTTTCATTGGCAAGTTTCCAGCCAGTTTTTAAACGAGTGGTCAGCTCATTCACATATTGGTATGAGGATGTAATATTTTCCTCTGCCTTTTCGTCCATCCACGTTCTTAACAGAGCTTCGAGTGGACCTTTTATTGGCCTTCCAAACAATAATGTTGCCGGCGCCATACCGGTTGAACTATGGGGTACCTCCCGATAAGCAAAGAGGGCGGCGGGCAGGTACTGGTCCCATGTATCTGGTTTTTCGTGTGCCAACTTTCTCAGGATCGACATCAACGTGCCATTAAATCTTTCCACTTGGCCGTTCCCTTGGGGATGGTACACACTACAATGGAAGTGTTTGGCCTGGAAGATCCTGAAAACTTCTTCAGTTAGTTTCCCCTTGAACTGAGAGCCATTATCAGTCAAGATTTGATTGGGAAAGCCTAACCTTGTGAAAATTGTGAGTAATGCCTCTGCCACATGTTTAGAATCAATCGATGACAGGGCTACCGCCTCTCCCCACATAGAACAAGTGTCCACCAGAGTCAGAATGTAGCTGTTCCTTCTCTTGGTTCGGGTGAGAGGTCTTACAAGATCCACGGCAACTCTCTCAAAGGGTGTTCCCACTATGGGCATTTCCCCCAGAGTTGCTGGTGCAGTCCAATGTTTAGGTGCTACTCGTTGGCACTCTGGACAGGACTTTACATATCGTTTGATATCTTCAGTTATTCCTGGCCAGAAATAGTGACAAGCTATACGCTGTCCTGTTGCGCTGATCCCCGTATGACCACTGAAGGGAATCGCATACCCTAGTTCCAACACTTTAGTCCTATATGAAGTGGGAAGGACCAGCTGTCCGTGACCATTGGATTCAGATCCAGCCTTCCTATATATCAGCTTGTTCTTCATATAAAACTCTCCCTTGCCTGGAGGTGTATGAGATTTGGGCAACTTCTTGAAACACGGCTTGAGTGTTTTGTCCTCAGCCTGCGCCTTCCTCATCTCATCTGGATGGGTATTTATTAGATTATCCTCCTCCTTTTTAGACTGTGATCTGGTCTGCACTGTTGCCAATATCACAGGTCTCTTGGGATTCCCCAAGAAGACATATCTACACCCCAATATCAGAGGGTAGATTGGCTCATTTATCACTGCTGCTTTTATGATTCCTTCCACATATCGCGTTTTCACCTTTATCCGGGCGACGGGAAGTGTCATGGTAGCTACATCCTTGGTTGCAGTTTGAATCTCCACTGTTTCTGTGGTGTATTGATCGGCCTGCACCAGGTGAGAACTCACAACGGAATCGTAATCTAAACCGGTATCATATAAACACCTTATAGTGACACCATTACAAATGACATCTTCACACACTGGGGGATGGTATGGTTCCTGTAGTTCTGCAGGTTTGACTTTTTTTTTCTTTTCCCCAGATGTCATAGCAGCACAATGAGGAGGTTTCCTTCTACAATGGTCAGTGTCATGATTGTTCATCTTACAATTTTTACACCACCTTTTTCCTTGGTTGAAAGATTTTCTTTCATCATATTTCCTTTCATCGAATTGTGGGGTTTTATTTTTATTGTCATACCGTGGCCTATCAAACTGGTGCTTACCTTTGTTTTGATCCCTAGGAAATTTGTTGGCACATTTAGAAAAACCACACAGAAGTGAAAATAAACTATATACACTGTCAATTTTTCCGTCATTGTTAAAATGAAACTATTTTTGCCTTATTATATTTGGCAAAGCAGTCATTTGTGTGCAGGTGTGGGTGATTTGTATTTTGTATCATTGTATGAGTGAATGAATAGTTTAAAATGTAGTCTACGAAAGCCGCGTATTTATTTATTCACACACATACTATACTTATACATATAAATTCCATATAAGTGCATAATTTTATGCCATATCACTAGTTAAAAAAAAACTGTAGTCGGAGAATGTTTTGGCCGACTCCACAAACCTGGTACACACACACACACACACACACACACACACACACACACACACACACACACACACACACGCACGCACGCACGCACGCACGCACGCACGCACGCACGCACGCACGCACGCACGCACGCACGCACGCACGCACGCACGCACGCACGCACGCACGCACGCACGCACGCACGCACGCACGCACGCACGCACGCACGCACGCACGCACGCACGCACGCACGCACGCACGCACGCACGCACGCACGCACGCACGCACGCACGCACGCACGCACGCACGCACGCACGCACGCACGCACGCACACACACACACACACACACACACACACACACACACACACACACACACACACACACACACACACACACACACACACACACACACACACACACACACACACACCGAGAAAACCAGATTACAAGGCTGTGCTGGTTCTGGAATACCTGGGTATAAGAGGTAGAGGGAGTGAAAAGAACATGGAGAAGAGAACTGGTGACAGGAATGATAGGGAAAACGGAGGTATGGAAAGACTGTGTACGCAACGCACAGTACAGGAGGATTTAGCATTGGTTTGTTGCAGGCTTCATAGGGAGATAAACGATAGTTATGAAGATAACAATAATATAACATTCACAATCCAAAGTTACGACAAAACTGTGTTAACTTTGTACTGTCTTCAGTTTTCGGGGTAAATCAACCTCAACATTATAAAGGCATACTCAGAGATTTAGAATTCTGTTTTTTTTTTTTTACATAAATTTTTCACTTTACAGTCACTAGTGGCATTAGTGACATTATTTGGAAGTCTCTCTCTCTCTCTCTCTCTCTCTCTCTCTCTCTCTCTCTCTCTCTGAGTGTGTGTCTCCTCCTCCCTGTGTTTTTGCAAGTGCAATGCACTTTTATGCCAATATTGGCCATCTCAAAAGAGAATAAAGTAAAATAAAGACGGAATTCAGATGGATAAGAAATACTGCAATGCCCGTGGGGCGGTGATCAGAGAGATTTCACACTGCATTACATGCCTTTAATAACAGAAGGATCTGGCTTTAGCGGCAAGGTAATCACGAAAGATCAACTGGACATATAATATCATCATAGCGAAAGTAAGCATGACATGTCGCGTTTTGTAACGGTAACTTAGGCCAGGTTACAGATTCTGGATTTCCATTAAGATGCTGGTCTACAAAAAAGAAAAACAAACAAACAAAAACTGTACTAATCTACATCATTCACCACCTCCTGCGTTTCACTTGCTGACAAGCTGTATTCTTTGTTACAGAGGTGATTTGAGAACTTTAAGGCAGGCTGTGGATTCCGGAGTTGGCAGTTGGAGTCGTGAAGTCGGAATCGTGGAGTCGGTGGGTTTTTTTTTTTTTTTTTTTTTTGGTATCGGAATCGGTAAAAAATGTCCCGACTCCGAATTTTACGAGACGTAAGCCCAGGCAGATCATTTGTTTAAGAACCAACTCAGTTTATATTTTAAAAATTTCATATTTTAAATACTTTTTTGAGTTCTTGGTTTCTATTATTGCATGAATGAATGAAAAGGTAAAAATGTAATCTACGAAAGCAACGTATTAATTTATTCATACATATACCTTACTTACACAAATAACTCCATTTGAGTGTATACTTTTTATGCCATATGATTAAAAACAAAAACTGAAGTCGCAGTTGGACCTAAAATTTCAGTGGTAGGTGTCGGAGAGAGAAAGTATTTTGACCGACTCCACAACCCTGCTTAAAAGAATAGTTGATTCAGAGGAAGTCATTTTGTAGCGAAAGGTTTTCCTATTATGATAATAGTGGTAGAGCAGAAGTAGAATCTCTCTCCAGAAAGTATGAAGTTCCAGTGCCCGAGAAGTACACTGGTATCACAAGTGAGTTACAGCTGTGAATACTCTGAGCTGGACAATAGATTTAGGCTTCAGAAGTATAAGTTGCTACTTTCGCTATCGTAACCCTATGTGATAATATAATTAAATTTGAAAAGGTAACTCAAAATTTAACAGTTAAAAATTTAACAAGTCAAATGAGTACAATTATCCAATTTATTATGTACATCTATATATTCTTGTAATGATAAATGGGTGTTGGAAGATGGTAAAATGTATGATTATTTACAGTTACAAATTAAAATAACTCATAGAAAAAATCTTGGATTTATCTTCCACTGAATTTACAACAAAAGGATTGTCACATTATCTCTTGCCATCTAGTTGTCATCATTAGACAGTCGTTTTAGAAACTGCTCACAGGATTTGTTGGATGGATACAAAGAAACTGAACTTTAGCCACGTCTGCTCGAGGTTCCTCCGACACACTGGAGTACGGAAGACTTTCCTTCAGCCCGTCCTATAACTACGGGGGACTAAGGTGTTGAAGTTTGGTTGACCTCTAGGCTTCAGTGAGCTGGATCAACTTCTTCAAGTCTTTAGTTTCTCGATCAGGAATGATCATAAACATTGATCATAAAAACCTGGAACAAGAAGTAATAGGTGGCCATGTTGTTCCAACAATCTCACCACCAACTACTGTTCATGATGCGACCATGTCTTCAGTGTTTGTATATAAATGAATGAATCATGGTAGTATGTTACAGAGATAGCATGATAAGATAATGTATACTGTGCAGAATTAACAAATTACATGAATAAATCATAGGTTATGATACATGGGTACGATATAACCTTTGCCTTCCACTTATGGATGTCAAGTCACTTATGTACTTGCTGGTATGTCGTAAGCTTCCAGGCAAGAACTAGCCATGATATATGTGGCTAACCAATTAATGGTTATGCTTCCTGACAATGCCGGTGAAGGTTATCTCTGGTTAGCGTCATTCTCTTTTTTATTATATCTGATACAATCAATCAGAAATAAAATCTGAAATAAAATGATATTATTCATACATATATCTTTAATAAACTTACATACCCTCTTAGGATCTATAAGCTCACGGTGAGATTATTTTGGTTGAAGTTAATCTGCCCTGCATGCAGCGTGAAAAAAAATAACTTTTCTTGCAGATACTGTCTTTCAGTTTCTCACTTTGGCTTCTGGATTTGGTGTGTGTGATTTTCAACGCGTCCCTCTGTCCTTATATTTCAGTCTCTCGCGCGTACGAGAAAGCACCTCTAAAAGTTCCAAAAGATTTTCGTTTTATCTCCTGGTTTGAGGCTATTTGAAGCAATCTGTGTTTTTCCTGTACTTGTTTTTTTCTTCTGTTCACTACACACTTATATTCTTCCGTCCTTTCTATGTATCATTTCCTTTTCCCCATATGAGGCTTTCATTACATATAAGTTTTATACAAATCCGTTGAGGCTTGTTAGTGTAATAAATTTTTAAAGATTATTAGCTAACTTTTAGCCGATGTGATGAAGGTGAAAAATATTAATTATCTTTAAAACTATTTATATTTGAATAATATCCTTTTGGATATAATTCCTAGTCTATCTCCTTTGTTGAATTATTTTTATTTAATATTATTCCAACCGGGCGTTCTCCGGTAGTTAATAATTTAATGTCCAGTAAATGCAAACTTTGAAAGTCCGCCATTCATTCTTATTAGCTATTTCATCATTCTTCGGTAATACTGTATGGCTTTTAACCGTAATTCACATTTCCCGTCTACTACAAACTTCAAAGAAAGACCGCCGCGCTGACCTTGCGCTGGTGTGTGTGTGTGGGAGTCGCGCTACACATTTTTTTCCACAACAAAGCAAGAGGAACCAAATTTCGCTACACATTTGTTAAACAAAACAACAAACTGAAAAAAAGAGGCATTAATTATGTATATAATCCGAATACCATCACCAACCAAGATCTGCTTACTCGGAGCAAGCAAGAGGACACGCACACCATCATAGCTGGCAGACGCTGGAGCTGGGATGGCCATGTCCTCAGAAGAGACCCCGATGCCATCACAAGAACAGCTATGCTTTGGACCCCTGAAGGAAAACGAAAGAGAGGCCGACCAAAAACAACCTGGCGGAGGACTGTGGAGACTGAGATGCAAAGAATGAACCAGAGTTGGTGCACTGTACGAAGGATGGCCGCCGACCGAGCAAAGTGGAATCAATTTGTTGTTGCCCTACAAGACGCCACTAGGCGTGATGGCCACTGACTGCTTTGACGATAGGCGGCTAAGGATCAAAGAAGAAGATAATCCAAACAACGGGGAGAGGATACAGTTCATAATAACAAAACCTCGATAACTGTACATGTAAGTAACCTTATCCTAATTACTTTAAAGAATATGAACAAAACTACAGATAGTAGATAGGCCTACAGACAAATATTCTATATCCTAACAAAAACAATTTTTGCCGTGATCAGTTGCGTATCTACATTTTGGGGGCCTTGAAGCTTGAACTCTTGGATGGGCCTCTTTTATTAAAAATAAAATGGTGAGGGATGGGACAGAAACGTATTTTAGAGAAAACTAGACTTGGAGGTCTTGAAACTCAAACTTTATTAGTTTCATAGTAGATCCGCCTCTGGCCGGGACTAAGACTTCAGACACACGAAACTGCGCCCTTTAGCGCTTGGCGTACAGGGTCATATCCCAAGTTGATGATACCTAAATCCAGCCCTGTCAACAATTGTCTGTTACCCTGCGATCCCCTTCTCTTGGCCTTCATCTCTTACTGATGGCCTAGTTTCTGAGATACATCAGCGTAGTTTTTTGGAGTCCAAAACAACTAACCCTTTTTTCCCCTTTCTGGATATTTCTTCACTGGTGCTGCGCATATACTTCTGGATCTCTTCATTTTAAATGCTTCTTTCTCCCGCCTAATCGCTTGTTGATTGTCAGACGTCTCAATTAGCAAAATGGTGATTTTCTTTTTTATTTTCCTGGTTAGAAAGATGTAGCGAAACGAGCTCGCAAGAACTGCTTGTAAACTGGACATGACCATCAAAATCAGTGAAGATTGGAATGGATTGCGCTTGCGGCAAGTGCGCTGGGAAAGACGAAAAAGCAGTTGTTATTATTCTTTTTTTTTAAAAATGAATGAATGTCCTGACATTGACATAGCTATTATGGTATAAATGTTGTATTTATAAACTGTTTTCCTGTAGTCTGGATGCTTGAGAATTGGTGCGTGCTGCCCTCGTCAAACTTCTCGCTGTGGTAAACAAACGGCTAGGATATTTGGCACTTTCCTTTTGTTTTCTCCTAAAAGATGAGAAAGAGCCGTTAGCGTCGGATAAGAAAGACAAGGAGGAAACCTGCTGATTGAATTACAAGGTAGTCCTTGGTCTGCAGTCCGCATAGTAAAAGAGGTAGTCGATCAATACCCTTTAGCTTCCCAAGATTCATTGGCCTTCAGCCTACACCATCAATATGGCATGTCGTAACGGGATAAAATCGATTGATTTCTCAGAGGTTTCTCCTGCATGGGACTGGCAGACTCATCTTGTCAAACAAAATATAATAGATACCACCGAAACAAGAGCACGTGAATGCTTGGTGCGTGTGCCTGCACGTGTTGGCCTCCAGCTCCATAAGGAACGCAAAAGGGAAGTATGATGATGATGTTAATGATGGTATACGTTGAATAAACACTAAGCAAAGAGCAGCGATCTGCCATCAATGGTACCTATACCTTGTAGCGGTATGGCAGCTTGTGTACCCTGACAATCCCCAGAGCTATGCCAGTGGGAGTTTTACTCCTGGTAGGTTCAACCATGCTGGACCGGTCTGCGTGGGTAGGGGTCAGACAAAAGCTGGTACCCTGGTCCTCCAGGTTGGGGGTTTTAGCACAGGGCCGACACCCCTGTCTGTGTAAAAAATCACACACGTTACGGAAACAGCAATAAATGGAAATACTTTGATGCGGGACGGACATCCGGAGTCTCAGGCTCGTATGACTGACAGTGGTGAAAGCCGAAAGGAAGCCACTGGCATGAAAACGGATGCCCAGACCGCAAAACACGAAACCAGAATTGGTTGTTGGAATGTCAGAACTATGAACGAGGCAGGAAAGCTGAGACAGATTACAGCAGAGATGAGGAACTACAAACTACATATCCTGGGAATAAGCGAGAGCAGATGGACAGGGATGGGGAGAATAAAAACAGCTACAGGGTGTCGTGGAATATTCTAATCCACATATATAAATTAAAAGGTAAATGTAAAGCCTAACAAATAAATTTAATAAAAGAAAAGAGAAATGGTAAAAGAACAGTGCTGTCACAATGACTGTACTCGAAATCCCCCTGGTTTTCTACTGCGTCTGCAAATTGTAACGCTTTCACGTTGATAGTAAAAGCCTACTGTGTCGCGGCACGCTTTCTTCAATGAAACGTGTACTGTATTTCTTGGAAAGGCCTTGGGATATGCAAGCTGATCAATGACCTAGATTGGTATTTCATTCATCCCATACACAGCGTAACTAAAAGACAGATAAAGCAGGGGAGAGAGGGGCGAATGAAGCAGGAAGCATGCAATACTAAACACGCGTCGCGCGATACACAATTGCTGCCATCACGCGTGTAAGGCCACATGCACTAACTTTTTTTCAGACGGACAGTGATAAAAACACAAACCTTCCCAGAGTTAGGTTTTAAAATCCTGAAAAACGCTTATTAGAAAAGATAACATTAGATGGGTTTACGTTTGAAAACATTACAGTACCCAGACAGCACATCTTCGAAACAGGAGGTAGAAGAAATTGCATATTTTGAACGCAGCCACTTAGCTCTTTTAAATTTGTATATTTGGGTTCCTTAGGGCTTGCTGACAAAGAATATGTAAAACGTTACGCAAATAGTCTAGGAATTACCAAATTATAACCAAAATAAAATAGTGGGGATGCCTGACAGCATGAAATCATTTCTGCTCATAAAATTTTTTTTTATATAACGTGTTTGAAAAAACCTTACGTTACGGAAATAGCCTACCATGTTAACTCCTAATTGATTGGAGCGCCACAAATGTAAGACTTAACACGATTGGTCAGGCTATAAATACTATCTTGTGTTGTCAGGGGAAACGTGAAAAAGGAGTACTTTTTTGAAAAGATGTGTAGACATGGTTTCATTGGGTAGAGCTGCGAATATACTCGATTCAGAGCGTCTGTTCATTGCCACATCTTGTAATAAACCTACTAAGAAGCAGTGCGTTGAGCACCAGTGTATAATTTTTTATAAAATAAAGCCTGGGACATCGGCAGATCGGAGTTGTGCTATATTCATTGCCAGTCAACGAAACTGTTTATTATTCCATGAATTGTGGTAAGCTTGAAATATTCAATATCTTTTAATGAAAATTGAATGTAAATTGTTAATTTATGCCTGTATATATGTGTAGTTCAGTAGCAAACATGATGTAAAGCCTATAATGCTCCAGCCTGAACAGAAGGTGTCGGAGGAAAGTAAAACTGCCTGGAATGGCCAAACAGTACACTGACACCTAGATGATTGACTAGAAAGAAATAATGCTGGAATTGCAGAGGCGTAGTAACCATTAGGGAGGGAAATACTGGTATAAAGTATTTCAGATGAAGCTGACAGTTGGCCTAACGCTCTGAACTCAATGTTTGTGATGTATTGTGCTCAGTGTAGAACTAGAGTATCAATTAGTTATGAAGTAGAAGGTACATCCTTCTTGTTTCAGGGACTGTGGTCATAAAGTTATTGAGCAGCACCTGGTCAGAGATTTGCTGAAGCCAGAGGTGGACAGTGTCGTAACACGGTCTATTCTTCTCTCCATCTTTGTCTCCCTTCTCTTCCCTTCTTTCTCTCTCTCCTTTATTCTCATTAATTTTCACGTTACACTACGGTATTTTTGGCGCTGTAGTCAGCGTTTCTCTCTCAGACATCACGGCGCTTACTAATGGTTACTGAGCAAATATCGCAAACGCATCAACACCAGGTTATAACACATGGCCAGAGGATATACCTTAATTAAGAGTAAAAGGCGTCTTAAAGTCTAGAGATCCATTGCTTTATTGCACCTTATTTGAGGGACCTGACGGAAAACGCCCCAGTGTCAAATTTCATTGCATCAGCCAGCACGTGTATGCCTTCTAGGAGTAACCAGTAATTACGGGGCGGGGAAGCTTTCTCACGCAAGACGGTTCGCAACTGCGTCACACGATCTCAGGTTCAGGGAGATTATTTACGTGTTATTACGTCGGAATGATTTAGAACACGTGAGAAGAGATTCATAAAATCTAGAAGCTTAGACGAAAACTTCACTTACACGCATGACTTCTGGGCCGAGGCTTTTACGAGGTTAGGTGAACAGTTCCCTTCCTCGCTGCCTTTTTCTTCCCTAGCTCGAGAGCACAACTGAGTGCCCATTTACAGCTGGTAAACTGGAGTGTTCCACAGCCAGGTTTCAGTTCCAAAACTATGTAGTTGTGCTACAGAAGAAAGCAACCTGATCGCTTGGCCAGTCGGTCACTCACTTTATCTATTTGTGTAATATAAATGTATTGTATGTTATTGTTATTCATCATTGTATGAAGGAACGACTATCCTTGTAGAACACAGTTCTTGTGAAAGAAGACTGACTAAACCAAGTAACTCCTGAAGTTACATAGGTCTAAGTTTACCTATCATGTCTTGACTGTGAGAAAGGAAGTCAGATGAATGTAACATTGATATGCCTGATGTGTGACTGTATGAAAGTGAAGTATAAATATCTTATATAACCTGGAAAGTTTGCCTGTAATCTTTAGATTGTATGACATAATAGTCCTCTTATTGTATGAAAGAGGATAATTCTGATATGCCTGGTGTATGCGGTTTGAATGGGAATGATAGCTGTTCCCATATGACAGGAAGACTCATGAAGCCACATTTGTGTCTTCAGACTTTTAGGTTTCTGAGCGGACAACATTCGCAGTAGCAGAATTCAGTGTCCGGCGCCTGACGGTAACAGACAGCCAGTCTTTTGACCGAGCAGCAGAACCAAAAGCCAGAGATCTCGTCAACTCCTAAGCATAAAGGAGCATAGATCAACGCTCGCACGTGTAATGTCATATCGCTGCAGGATGACAGCACCTAACAACCTGCGCCAGGGCTGACAACATCGGATTACAGATAAGTCCAAAAGCATAAGGATTATTTTCCTCCAGATATCTCAGAGATACTATTCAAATTCCAAACAGAACTTTCACATAGATACTCACGGAACTAATTTTAAAGTGCCTTCCAGGGTATTACAAAGTGAACATTACATTCAACAACGTTAGGCAACTCTCCTGATAGTTACACACCAGTGCTAATGATGATTAGTAGGACATACTAGGACTTTTAGTCATTCAGTGTTTATGTCCATATTATTATTTTCGTTTATCTTTTCATTTTCTTTGTGTCATATATGTGGTTTAGGGATTAAATATCTGTACATAAGTTATATCATCTACCAAGTGGTCGAGTGAGTTTCTTACATGTACTGTCTCTTAAATCCATATATGTGTCATTTCCTCAGTATGAGAGGATGGGGGCTTAATAACAATTATAATATTCAGTAAGAATAACAGGGGAGATTTGTCGCAAGGAAACAGAATCCATTCTCATGTGCCCTTCTGAGACATTATCTCTTTGTGAGAATATTCGCCTTCCTTTCACCCCTTACTTGTATAGGAATCTAACAATTAACGAGCCACTTCTGAGATCCTATATATCTTTCTTACATTTCTCAATTTACAACTTTCTTATCCAACTGTGCTGTGACAATTAATGTCCAGTTCGGGATAACGGCGCGACAATTGGAGGCTATGTCCGGTATCTAGATCATAACTCTAGAGAACCTTTTCTACCTCTTGCATTCCTATAGTTCTCCACTGAGAACATATATCTCTAGGATCTGACTTTTTTTTTACAACACTAGGGATTTTAGTATATATATACATGTACATACCTCTTAGATAACGAGATATTGCAATATCACGATTAATTCTTTTTTGATGGATAGAACTGGGAAACCAGATCTTTATTTGTAAACACAGCGAACTTTGAGTTCAGCGAATTTTTTTTTTACATGTAAGCGAAGCTAAAAATAGTAACTGGGTCAACGCACTAACGACATTGTAATCATAAGAACGAATATAAAAGATCTGAGTAGAATCTGAGGAAATCCTTATGCTTAATTATATGTTGTATTATATACTTAGTATTATACTTTGTATTAATGAGATAATTAATCGTTGTATTAATATATCTTATTGTTGGTATTTGTTAGAAGTATACTTTGTTACAGTTGTAATTAGAGATACATTTGAGTTGGTCATTAGCATATTATTTGCAAGTCATACCAACCTGTTCAGAGTGAATCACCACTGCTAAAATGGACGAAACAATGGAATTGGATGAGTGGAGAGCATTCTGGACAGAGTTAGCCATTGAGTGCGAACTCTCCGGAGAAGAGCTAGATACTTTCGTTTCACGGGAGATGGAAAAATGCAGGATGAGGGAGGAAGAGAGACAGCAACACAAATTAAGGATGGAAGCTTCGGATGCGGAATTACTGCGTCTCGAAACGATGCTGCCTAGAATGAGCTCCAAGACCTCAACTTCCTCCAGCCCCTCACCTCCGTCAGTTAAGTTACTCCCGCAGGTAGCACCTCAAACTGTACCAGAGAGAGTCAGGTCTGTTAGTCAAACCCTATTACCAGAAAGAGAAGAGGGGCGGCTTTCAGAACAAAGCATCAGGATCACTCTGAGAAGGAGAAGCGTGCAAAGGCGGATGATCTGGAAAGACCCACTTCCACCTTCTCTACGACTCACAACATTCACCCTCTGAATAAAAACAGGACCAACATAAAGCATGAAATAGCTTCGGAGATGTATGGGATGGAGAGCAATATTAGTAAGTCTTTCCGATCGGTTAACCACAGTAATAAAAACGGCAGGCACCGAAACCGAAACATACAAACTGTCAGCCCAGCGCAAGACCCGCCATGTAATGGAAACCCGGTGAAGTCCCGAGGGGACCTTAGGAAACCTTTGAATGAAGGTTATGCGACCGTCAATGGAAGACGAGTCATATGTCTGCTTGTACCTGATCTCGGGTTTAGTGCAGTTGCTTCATCCTCACTCGTAAACGTCGATGAAATTACTGAGGAATATGTAATGGTAAATGCACCTATGCTCCATGGGGAACCGATGGAATTGCCCATTGCAGGCTTGCACTTAGAATCTCATTATGAGACAGGATTTATTAACGCAGCAATAGTAGACGAACGCTTTTTCCCCCATACCGCAAGGAGGGAGTTACTTGCTCTGAGGAAACGCAGCACATGCCAGGGTGAACATGACTGAGGAGGGGGGGGAAATTCAAACGCCTATGTCGATTTCCAACATTTTTGGAGGGAAGTTGGAAACAGGTCAGAGGAATACAAATCCTGGAATCCATGGATTTAAACCATTAAAACAAACCCCATCCACCATCCTTGTGCAAAAGGAGGTGAAAATATGTCACAGGGAACCTTCTCCTTTGATACATGATGGGAATAAACTGCCGAAATTAGTTTCTCCGATCCTCACAGGAGAGACAGTTTTAAAGGCATACAATCACCCCACAAGCAGGGAAGGCAGAAGTACGACCTCTTATCATTCAGCACTGCAAAATGTCAAAGCCGGACAAGATACGGAAAAGCACATCAAGACTTCAAAGTCAGAACTTCGCACACATCGGTTCATGGATGAGTGTGGGACAGGTCGAATTCAGCACAACTCTAAGGTGTCCTCTATGCTACAAAATTCACTATCAATTCGTCTCAAGAAAGAGGCGGTACCAGAGGAAATAATTTGCCTCCAAGTTAAAGGAGATCATGAAGGAACCTTAAAAGGCCCGACGCAGCCTGAGATTACTGTAATAGGAAAGGCCGGGGAGCAGTCAGAGGTGACACCTGCGCCAGAATATGAACACCTCCTTACAGAAGAGCGGATACAGAGCGAAATGGGAGGGAACCCCAAAGTACCTTGTGGAAAACTATTAATTAACTCATCCCTCAAGGGAGAGGTGGTGTTAAAGGAGCAGTCCTCCTCTAAAATCCTTGGAGAAGGATATATGTCTGGATTACCTAATTCAACCTCCCATCATCCTAAGAAGGAGATTGTCTTAGATGAGTATATTTACACCCAAACGAGTGGATGTGGGTATGCGCCCATACGGGGCCCAACACAAACTATGGTTATCATGACTGAACGAGTTAAGAAACCTGAGTCATCCCCCAAACCCCTGCACACGGATATAGAAAAGACCCAGACAGAGAATATTACGTTCAAGCTTTGGATTGGACACCAGTTTTACGCCCACTCACACCCTACAACCCAGGGAGAAGTTTATGGCGAAATCAGACTGATAGACAAAAGTATCGGCAAGAGAGGACTCAAGAACACGCCACATGTCGCATCGTCCTCGTCTAAAGCCCACTGGTTGAAAATGTGCAATTTGTTACATTTAACTCGACGTCTGAAGATCGGGATCAGGATGCACCCTATCTTACGTCATGATCACTGGCGGAGCAGGAAAGCTAACAGACGTAGTCTAGGAAAGAACTACTCCACCAGTAAACATTTCACCCCGCGTAGTTTCCGGGAATTGCTCATAAGAAACGGAAAGAATAGAACTACTGCTCACTTAGGCAGGTCGTATAAGGCGACCAAAATAAGGATGTATAGGATGGTACCGACCTTGTCAGGACAACCCATTTCCTATCAACCGACATGTCGTCAATCCATACGTTTTAATGCAGGCCCATTGCCAGGAGAATGTCAGCTACATTGGTGGAAGAAGAAAGAGAGTAGTGCGAGGAAAGTGAAGATGAGAAGAACGAATTTAGGAATGATCGAGAAGACCAGACCTCAGTATGTTAGACCGCAGGTCAAACTGAAGGGGGAGGCTATGTCGTAACACGGTCTATTCTTCTCTCCATCTTTGTCTCCCTTCTCTTCCCTTCTTTCTCTCTCTCCTTTATTCTCATTAATTTTCACGTTACACTACGGTATTTTTGGCGCTGTAGTCAGCGTTTCTCTCTCAGACATCACGGCGCTTACTAATGGTTACTGAGCAAATATCGCAAACGCATCAACACCAGGTTATAACACATGGCCAGAGGATATACCTTAATTAAGAGTAAAAGGCGTCTTAAAGTCTAGAGATCCATTGCTTTATTGCACCTTATTTGAGGGACCTGACGGAAAACGCCCCAGTGTCAAATTTCATTGCATCAGCCAGCACGTGTATGCCTTCTAGGAGTAACCAGTAATTACGGGGCGGGGAAGCTTTCTCACGCAAGACGGTTCGCAACTGCGTCACACGATCTCAGGTTCAGGGAGATAATTTACGTGTTATTACGTCGGAATGATTTAGAACACGTGAGAAGAGATTCATAAAATCTAGAAGCTTAGACGAAAACTTCACTTACACGCATGACTTCTGGGCCGAGTGCATCTACATGACGAGGAATTTTACATTACAAGCACTTTGGTATTAACCAAGCGGTGTTGTATAATTTCACTCTGTGCAGGTTCGTATAGACTGCAAAATATGCACGTAGAATATTCATTGGTATAAATGTATTGTTATTCTTAATATGATCTCTAAACATGTGCTATGTGAATTATTCATTCATTGGTATAAAGGTATTGTTATTCTTAATATGATCTAAACATGTGCTATTTGAATGATTGTTGCTTGCATACAAACTTATCTCAACTAGCCCCACAGCAAATAGAAGATAACATCTATCATATTAATTGCTTTATCCCTTACGAAGATAAAGGCAGTCCCATGGCAGAGATTGTCATAGGGAAATGAAGTGTTAGAAGCTTCATCATGAAAGATCCCGCTTTTACGAGGTTAGGTGAACAGTTCCCTTCCTCGCTGCCTTTTTCTTCCCTAGCTCGAGAGCACAACTGAGTGCCCATTTACAGCTGGTAAACTGGAGTGTTCCACAGCCAGGTTTCAGTTCCAAAACTATGTAGTTGTGCTACAGAAGAAAGCAACCTGATCGCTTGGCCAGTCGGTCACTCACTTTATCTATTTGTGTAATATAAATGTATTGTATGTTATTGTTATTCATCATTGTATGAAGGAACGACTATCCTTGTAGAACACAGTTCTTGTGAAAGAAGACTGACTAAACCAAGTAACTCCTGAAGTTACATAGGTCTAAGTTTACCTATCATGTCTTGACTGTGAGAAAGGAAGTCAGGAATGTAACATTGATATGCCTGATGTGTGACTGTATGAAAGTGAAGTATAAATATCTTATATAACCTGGAAAGTTTGCCTGTAATCTTTAGATTGTATGACATAATAGTCCTCTTATTGTATGAAAGAGGATAATTCTGATATGCCTGGTGTATGCGGTTTGAATGGGAATGATAGCTGTTCCCATATGACAGGAAGACTCATGAAGCCACATTTGTGTCTTCAGACTTTTAGGTTTCTAAGCGGACAACATTCGCAGTAGCAGAATTCAGTGTCCGGCACCTGACGGTAACAGACAGCCAGTCTTTTGACCGAGCAGCAGAACCAAAAGCCAGAGATCTCGTCAACTCTTAAGCATAAAGGAGCATAGATCAACGCTCGCACGTGTAATGTCATATCGCTGCAGGATGACAGCACCTAACAACCTGCGCCAGGGCTGACAACATCGGATTACAGATAAGTCCAAAAGCATAAGGATTATTTTCCTCCAGATATCTCAGAGATACTATTCAAATTCCAAACAGAACTTTCACATAGATACTCACGGAACTAATTTTAAAGTGCCTTCCAGGGTATTACAAAGTGAACATTACATTCAACAACGTTAGGCAACTCCCCTGATAGTTACACCAGTGCTAATGATGATTAGTAGGACATACTAGGACTTTTAGTCATTCAGTGTTTATGTCCATATTATTATTTTCGTTTATCTTTTCATTTTCTTTGTGTCATATATATGGTTTAGGGATTAAATATCTGTACATAAGTTATATCATCTACCAAGTGGTCGAGTGAGTTTCTTACATGTACTGTCTCTTAAATCCATATATGTGTCATTTCCTCAGTATGAGAGGATGGGGGCTTAATAACAATTATAATATTCAGTAAGAATAACAGGGGAGATTTGTCGCAAGGAAACAGAATCCATTCTCATGTGCCCTTCTGAGACATTATCTCTTTGTGAGAATATTCGCCTTCCTTTCACCCCTTACTTGTATAGGAATCTAACAATTAACGAGCCACTTCTGAGATCCTATATATCTTTCTTACATTTCTCAATTTACAACTTTCTTATCCAACTGTGCTGTGACAATTAATGTCCAGTTCGGGATAACGGCGCGACAGACAGCATACTCCTTGGTCCATATAGCAACCAGTGGGGTGGTTCCAGAACTCATTAAAGTAATCGAGCAGAGGAGGCCTTTACTACAGTCATCACGAAAGATAAGAGAGTGTGGCCATGGAGCTCAACATTATGTACCCCATCTTAAAATGACAGTGTAAAATAAACTTAAGAGGGGAATTTAATTGTTTTAATATCAGGAACTGAGAACATCTCCAATACTAGTTCCAATAAAGACAAACTATTGAAGTCATGATGACACATACCAACAGAGCTTGAACAAAACAAAACCAGTATTACCTCATATTACTACTACACAACTGACACACATATGATACTATTAAAAATATATGTCACTACAAGATTCATATTAATAAATTATGTACATATAACTTGTAATTAAAATTGATTGTGATTCCTGGTTCCCTTTGTATTTGAATCAGGACACATATACCTTCATGACAGCACTGAATACATATTGTTATTTGAAAAGTTATCAGTGACTCCTTTAAGATATCCTCGTAGAGTGTTTTATGTATGTGAGTGTCACAGTGTTGTCAAGTGTGGTGGAATAAATTAAATTGTTTATCTGTCTGTTGTTGTTATGACTTACACTTCATCATACACATACCCTAGACATATAACGTAGTCATCACACTATTCCAGAATAATTCTGACTGAGGTATACATATGTGGCAGCAAGTAAGGTTATATATAATACACTACTCTTATTAGATATAGATACCTTCACAGCTGATCTCAGTCAGTACACTAAGTCCCCTATAAATATTTATAACATCCCACTTCACCAAATATATTGGGGTCTCGCTCACGGGATTTTGAATCTTTACCTATTACAAATATTGGGGGAAATTCACTTCAGGGAATAATAAGAATTAAAAGGTATCCTTGGGTGGAATTAAATAAGGTTGAGCTCTCGGTGCCTGTGTTGTCCATTAGATATATATTTAGAGATTGAATTGTTAGTTAGACATTGTATAAACTTACCTGATAGACAATGGCGGACCTAGCCAAATTTCGATCTGCTGCTGTTCAGACTGCAAAAGAGTTAGGATTAGATGGGCAAGTTATGGTTGCCTATGTCACTACTGAATGTAACAAATTTATTGAACGCGAAGAAAGAAGGTTTGAAGCCGAAAGAAAGTTAGAGGCTGAAAGGGAAATTAAGAAGTTACAATTTGAGGCTGAGGCTGAGACTAAGAGGTTGCAGATTGAGGCTGAGGCTAAGAAATTGGAAGCAGAAGAAAGAAGATTGACTGCAGAAAGAGAAGACAAGAAATTAGCTGCAGAAAGAGAAGACAAAAAATTAGCTGCAGAAAGAGAAGAGAAGAAATTAGCTGCAGAAAGGGAAGAGAAGAAATTAGCTGCAGAAAGGGAAGCAGAAGATAAAAGATTACAAAGGGAACATGAGTTACGACTAAGGGAGTTTGAGTTTCAAGGCCATGCTCCTGAAAATGGTGCCAGTCCCTTTGCCTCTGATGCCACTGCTAGCCAGGGAGCCTCAACCTCAGCTATGAATTTTCATTTAGATCATTTTGTTGAGAAAGACGATGATATAGAGAGCTATATAAATAGGTATGAACTATTAGCTACCACATATGGGTTAGAGAGAGAAAGGTGGAGCTTAAAGTTATCTCAGGGACTTCGTGGGGCAGCTTATGAAGTTTTTGCAAAAATGAGCAGAGGTGATCAGGAAAATTATGACATGCTAAAGCAGGCTCTTTTGTTAAGATATGAAAAGAACGCAGAATTTTATAGGAAAAAATTTAGGAATGCTAAACTACTGTCAGGTGAAACATATCACCAGTTCTCTGCACGAATAGAGACATACTTGGAGAAATGGACTTCTCTGGGGAAAACCCAAGATCTTAAGGAAATGGTCCTTATAGAGCAATTAAGAGAGTCCATGGCTCCAGACCTGAGAAAGTTTCTCATGGAACAAGGTGCAGAGAGGCTGGGTGAGTTGCTATATGTTGCTGAAAGGTATCAAGCAGCTCAAGCAGAGGTAACAGGTAATAAAAAGAAACAGGTGGATAACTTTAGGGCACCACAGAACTTTAATAAATTTGATCCTAGGGATCAAAACAAAGGTAAGCACCAGTTTGATAGGCCACGGTATGAAAATAAAAATAAATTCCCACAATTCGATGAAAGGAAATATGATGAAAGAAAATCTTTCAACCAAGGAAAAAGGTGGTGTAAAAATTGTCAGATGGACAATCATGACACTGACCGTTGCAGAAGGAAACCTGTGTATATGGCCACCCTTCAGGTCAGGTCGACCTCAAGACAGGAGGAGGATATTATGTTGGATACCACTCCAGATGAGATATAAGAAGGCTGGATCTGAATCCAATGGTCACGGACAGCTGGTCCTTCCCACTTCATATAGGACTAAAGTGTTGGAACTAGGGCATGCGATTCCCTTCAGTGGTCATATGGGAATCAGCGCAACAGGACAGCGAATAGCTTGTCACTTCTAAAAGGCCAGGAATAACTGAAGATATCAAACGATATGTAAAATCCTGTCCAGAGTGCCAACGAGTAGCACCTAAACATTGGACTGCACCAGCAACTCTGGGGGAAATGCCCATAGTGGGAACACCCTTTGAGAGAGTTGCCGTGGATCTTGTGGGACCTCTCACCCGGACCAAGAGAAGGAACAGCTACATTCTGACTCTGGTGGACACTTGTTCTATGTGGGGAGAGGCAGTAGCCCTGTCATCGATTGATTCTAAACATGTGGCAGAGGCATTGCTCACATGTTTAGAATCAATCAAATCTTGACTGATAATGGCTCTCAGTTCAAGGGGAAACTAACTGAAGAAGTTTTCAGGATCTTCCAGGCCAAACACTCCATTGTAGTGTGTACCATCCCCAAGGGAACGGCCAAGTGGAAAGATTTAACGGCACATTGATGTCGATCCTGAGAAAGTTGGCACACGAAAAACCAGATACATGGGACCAGTACCTGCACGCCGCCCTCTTTGCTTATCGGGAGGTACCCCATAGTTCAACCGGTATGGCCCCGGCAACATTATTGTTTGGAAGGCCAATAAAAGGTCCACTCGAAGCTTTGTTAAGAACGTGGACTGATGAAAAGGCAGAGGAAAACATTACATCTTCATACCAATATGTGAATGAGCTGACCACTCGTTTAAAAACTGGCTGGAAACTTGCCAATGAAAATTTGAAACAAGCCAGGAAGAAACATGCTGCCTATTATAACAGGAAGGCGAAAGATAGAGATTTGGCTGTGGGAGAGAAGGTACTGCTTCTTCTCCCCGGGAGTCAGAATAAGTTACAGATTGGATGGCAAGGTCCATATACAGTTTTAGAGAAGGTGTCTAGAACAAATTATAAGATAGATAAGAAGGGGAAAGAAAAAATCTATCATGTGAATCTCTTGAAGAAATATTTGGAAAGAGAACATCAGGAAGAGACACACTTGTTGACCTTGTCCATCGCCATGGAGATGAAAAAGGAACCACTTTCATCATTTGAATATCCATTACACCCCTGTGAGACAGCAGCACAGGTGAAAATCAGTACACATTTAACGAAAACTCAGAAAGAGAGAGTGCAACAGGTTCTAAATAATCATGCAGAGGTGTTAACAGACCGACCAGGGCATACAAACCTATTGGAATATGATATGAAACTGATAGACCCCACACCTGTCTGTATGAAACCATATTCGATTCCGTTTGCTAAGGAGAAAGCTTTGAAGGAAGAGATAGACTATCTGTTGAAGGAAGGAATTATTTCGCACAGTGAATCTTCGTATAGTTCCGGTGTTGTACTCTTAAGGAAGCCCTCTGGAGAACATAGACTCTGTATAGATTACAGGAGACTGAATGCTATTACAGAAGGACAGGTGGATCCATTGCCGGATACAAATCAGCTGTTTGCCAGACTAAATAAAGCTAAATATTTCTCAAAAGTGGATCTGAGTAAAGGATACTATCAGATTCCAGTAAAGCCTGAGGTTAGACCATACCTAGCTTTTAGTACCTCAGAAGGACACTATGAGTTTAATAGATTGCCATTTGGATTGAAGAATGCGCCTAGTGTCTTCTCTAGAATGATGAGAAAATTGTTGGATGTAAACATTTCGGAGGAACGTAATGAATCCCTGAGTTGCCTCTTTGATTGAGGATATTCCGAATGTTTCATACAGGATAATAAGAAGATTATGGGATCCACTACGAAAACTCTGCTATCACCAGGTATATGTTATCTCCTCATAACGTACATTTTGAGGTAAATATAATGTTCTCTGGACATGTCATTGCGCAGACTCAGAGAAGAGAAATGGTGAATACGGGTTGCGAAGCAGCATTAAGACAAGCACTCACACTTGCGGCTGTTCAGTAACATAACCGAAATATATTATTGGTTGTAGAAGTCCGAGGCAGATTTCATGAGTAGTGCCTACTCTGAATGGACCCAACTACATAAAACCATGATAGCACCACAGCAGAGTAAAGTCAAGTTGACTTACATTTATCTATGTGTATATAGAATAAAGGACTGACATGGGATGTCTGTTTTAAGAGGGGAGATGTCGTGGAATATTCTAATCCACATATATAAATTAAAAGGTAAATGTAAAGCCTAACAAATAAATTTAATAAAAGAAAAGAGAAATGGTAAAAGAACAGTGCTGTCACAATGACTGTACTCGAAATCCCCCTGGTTTTCTACTGCGTCTGCAAATTGTAACGCTTTCACGTTGATAGTAAAAGCCTACTGTGTCGCGGCACGCTTTCTTCTATGAAACGTGTACTGTACTGTATTTCTTGGAAAGGCCTTGGGATATGCAAGCTGATCAATGACCTAGATTGGTATTTCATTCATCCCATACACAGCGTAACTAAAAGACAGATAAAGCAGGGGAGAGAGGGGCGAATGAAGCAGGAAGCATGCAATACTAAACACGCGTCGCGCGATACACAATTGCTGCCATCACGCGTGTAAGGCCACATGCACTAACTTTTTTTCAGACGGACAGTGATAAAAACACTAACCTTCCCAGAGTTAGGTTTTAAAATCCTGAAAAACGCTTATTAGAAAAGATAACATTAGATGGGTTTACGTTTGAAAACATTACAGTACCCAGACAGCACATCTTCGAAACAGGAGGTAGAAGAAATTGCATATTTTGAACGCAGCCACTTAGCTCTTTTAAATTTGTATATTTGGGTTCCTTAGGGCTTGCTGACAAAGAATATGTAAAACGTTACGCAAATAGTCTAGGAATTACCAAATTATAACCAAAATAAAATAGTGGGGATGCCTGACAGCATGAAATCATTTCTGCTCATAAAATTTTTTTATAACGTGTTTGAAAAAACCTTACGTTACGGAAATAGCCTACCATGTTAACTCCTAATTGATTGGAGCGCCACAAATGTAAGACTTAACACGATTGGTCAGGCTATAAATACTATCTTGTATTGTCAGGGGAAACGTGAAAAAGGAGTACTTTTTTGAAAAGATGTGTAGACATGGTTTCATTGGGTAGAGCTGCGAATATACTCGATTCAGAGCGTCTGTTCATTGCCACATCTTGTAATAAACCTACTAAGAAGCAGTGCGTTGAGCACCAGTGTATAATTTTTATAAAATAAAGCCTGGGACATCGGCAGATCGGAGTTGTGCTATATTCATTGCCAGTCAACGAAACTGTTTATTATTCCATGAATTGTGGTAAGCTTGAAATATTCAATATCTTTTAATGAAAATTGAATGTAAATTGTTAATTTATGCCTGTATATATGTGTAGTTCAGTAGCAAACATGATGTAAAGCCTATAATGCTCCAGCCTGAACAGAAGGTGTCGGAGGAAAGTAAAACTGCCTGGAATGGCCAAACAGTACACTGACACCTAGATGATTGACTAGAAAGAAATAATGCTGGAATTGCAGAGGCGTAGTAACCATTAGGGAGGGAAATACTGGTATAAAGTATTTCAGATGAAGCTGACAGTTGGCCTAACGCTCTGAACTCAATGTTTGTGATGTATTGTGCTCAGTGTAGAACTAGAGTATCAATTAGTTATGAAGTAGAAGGTACATCCTTCTTGTTTCAGGGACTGTGGTCATAAAGTTATTGAGCAGCACCTGGTCAGAGATTTGCTGAAGCCAGAGGTGGACAGCATACTCCTTGGTCCATATAGCAACCAGTGGGGTGGTTCCAGAACTCATTAAAGTAATCGAGCAGAGGAGGCCTTTACTACAGTCATCACGAAAGATAAGAGAGTGTGGCCATGGAGCTCAACATTATGTACCCCATCTTAAAATGACAGTGTAAAATAAACTTAAGAGGGGAATTTAATTGTTTTAATATCAGGAACTGAGAACATCTCCAATACTAGTTCCAATAAAGACAAACTATTGAAGTCATGATGACACATACCAACAGAGCTTGAACAAAACAAAACCAGTATTACCTCATATTACTACTACACAACTGACACACATATGATACTATTAAAAATATATGTCACTACAAGATTCATATTAATAAATTATGTACATATAACTTGTAATTAAAATTGATTGTGATTCCTGGTTCCCTTTGTATTTGAATCAGGACACATATACCTTCATGACAGCACTGAATACATATTGTTATTTGAAAAGTTATCAGTGACTCCTTTAAGATATCCTCGTAGAGTGTTTTATGTATGTGAGTGTCACAGTGTTGTCAAGTGTGGTGGAATAAATTAAATTGTTTATCTGTCTGTTGTTGTTATGACTTACACTTCATCATACACATACCCTAGACATATAACGTAGTCATCACACTATTCCAGAATAATTCTGACTGAGGTATACATATGTGGCAGCAAGTAAGGTTATATATAATACACTACTCTTATTAGATATATATACCTTCACAGCTGATCTCAGTCAGTACACTAAGTCCCCTATACATATTTATAACATCCCACTTCACCAAATATATTGTGGTCTCGCTCACGGGATTTTGAATCTTTACCTATTACAAATATTGGGGGAAATTCACTTCAGGGAATAATAAGAATTAAAAGGTATCCTTGGGTGGAATTAAATAAGGTTGAGCTCTCGGTGCCTGTGTTGTCCATTAGATATATATTTAGAGATTGAATTGTTAGTTAGACATTGTATAAACTTACCTGATAGACAATGGCGGACCTAGCCAAATTTCGATCTGCTGCTGTTCAGACTGCAAAAGAGTTAGGATTAGATGGGCAAGTTATGGTTGCCTATGTCACTACTGAATGTAACAAATTTATTGAACGCGAAGAAAGAAGGTTTGAAGCCGAAAGAAAGTTAGAGGCTGAAAGGGAAATTAAGAAGTTACAATTTGAGGCTGAGGCTGAGACTAAGAGGTTGCAGATTGAGGCTGAGGCTAAGAAATTGGAAGCAGAAGAAAGAAGATTGACTGCAGAAAGAGAAGACAAGAAATTAGCTGCAGAAAGAGAAGACAAGAAATTAGCTGCAGAAAGAGAAGAGAAGAAATTAGCTGCAGAAAGGGAAGAGAAGAAATTAGCTGCAGAAAGGGAAGAGAAGAAATTAGCTGCAGAAAGGGAAGCAGAAGATAAAAGATTACAAAGGGAACATGAGTTACGACTAAGGGAGTTTGAGTTTCAAGGCCATGCTCCTGAAAATGGTGCCAGTCCCTTTGCCTCTGATGCCACTGCTAGCCAGGGAGCCTCAACCTCAGCTATGAACTTTCATTTAGATCATTTTGTTGAGAAAGACGATGATATTGAGAGCTATATAAATAGATACGAATTATTAGCTACCACATATGGGTTAGAGAGAGAAAGGTGGAGCTTAAAGTTATCTCAGGGACTTCGTGGGGCAGCTTATGAAGTTTTTGCAAAAATGAGCAGAGGTGATCAGGAAAATTATGACATGCTAAAGCAGGCTCTTTTGTTAAGATATGAAAAGAATGCAGAATTTTATAGGAAAAAATTTAGGAATGCTAAACTACTGTCAGGTGAAACATATCACCAGTTCTCTGCACGAATAGAGACATACTTGGAGAAATGGACTTCTCTGGGGAAAACCCAAGATCTTAAGGAAATGGTCCTTATAGAGCAATTAAGAGAGTCCATGGCTCCAGACCTGAGAAAGTTTCTCATGGAACAAGGTGCAGAGAGGCTGGGTGAGTTGCTAATGTTGCTGAAAGGTATCAAGCAGCTCAAGCAGAGGTAACAGGTAATAAAAAGAAACAGGTGGATAACTTTAGGGCACCACAGAACTTTAATAAATTTGATCCTAGGGATCAAAACAAAGGTAAGCACCAGTTTGATAGGCCACGGTATGAAAATAAAAATAAATTCCCACAATTCGATGAAAGGAAATATGATGAAAGAAAATCTTTCAACCAAGGAAAAAGGTGGTGTAAAAATTGTCAGATGGACAATCATGACACTGACCGTTGCAGAAGGAAACCTGTGTATATGGCCACCCTTCAGGTCAGGTCGACCTCAAGACAGGAGGAGGATATTATGTTAGATACCACTCCAGAAGAGATGAGGAAGGCACAGGCTGGGGATAAAACACTCAAGCCTTGTTTCAGGAAAGCTGTCCTTGTCATTCAACTCCAGGACAAGGTGTTTTTACATGAAAAACCCTTCAGTTGATGTCATAGGGAATCAGCGCAACAGGACAGCTAGATTGTCACTAGGTTCAGGGACAGGAATAACTGAACTTATCAAAAGATATGTAAAATCCTGTCAGACCAACGAAGGAGCACCTAAACATGGACTGCAACCAGATGGGGACCATGAGAAGATAGGTACCACCATTCAAAAGGTGGCTCACAATTATTATTGGCCCAAAGCAAGATGGGACATTGAGAATTTTGTAGAAAGGTGTAGCATAGCACATGAGGGAACACCCACAAGTGGGAACATGGATCAGGACCTGGACACGCCACGGGGCAAAATTAGGCCTGATAATAAAAAGAAAAATAGATTTGATAAAGTGGACCAAATGGAATGGGAAACCCCTTTTCACGGACAAGCTTCACTTAACTGTTTTACAATGGCCACTATGCGGAGAGTGCAAAAAGATGTCTTACCCCAGGATAAGGCGAAAATCCCTCAATCGGACTTAAACAAACTGGAGGAAGAGGATGTAGAGAGGAAATCTCTCATCAAGAATTTTAAGTGGGGAGAAAGCCCCAGGAAAAGAAAAATTGCAGCGGTCGCCCTTTTTGCTTATTCGGGAGGTAAAAATCATCACTATAGAGCTTCGAGTGGAAGAGACCAAACCGGTGCATGGACAAATAGGTCCACACAATAAAAGGTCCACTCGAAGCTTTGTTAAGAACGTGGACTGATGAAAAGGCAGAGGAAAACATTACATCTTCATACCAATATGTGAATGAGCTGACCACTCGTTTAAAAACTGGCTGGAAACTTGCCAATGAAAATTTGAAACAAGCCAGGAAGAAACATGCTGCCTATTATAACAGGAAGGCGAAAGACAGAGATTTGGCTGTGGGAGAGAAGGTACTGCTTCTTCTCCCCGGGAGTCAGAATAAGTTACAGATTGGATGGCAAGGTCCATATACAGTTTTAGAGAAGGTGTCTAGAACAAATTATAAGATAGATAAGAAGGGGAAAGAAAAAATCTATCATGTGAATCTCTTGAAGAAATATTTGGAAAGAGAACATCAGGAAGAGACACACTTGTTGACCTTGTCCATCGCCATGGAGATGAAAAAGGAACCACTTTCATCATTTGAATATCCATTACACCCCTGTGAGACAGCAGCACAGGTGAAAATCAGTACACATTTAACGAAAACTCAGAAAGAGAGAGTGCAACAGGTTCTAAATAATCATGCAGAGGTGTTAACAGACCGACCAGGGCATACAAAGCTATTGGAATATGATATGAAACTGATAGACCCCACACCTGTCTGTATGAAACCATATTCGATTCCGTTTGCTAAGGAGAAAGCTTTGAAGGAAGAGATAGACTATCTGTTGAAGGAAGGAATTATTTCGCACAGTGAATCTTCGTATAGTTCCGGTGTTGTACTCTTAAGGAAGCCCTCTGGAGAACATAGACTCTGTATAGATTACAGGAGACTGAATGCTATTACAGAAGGACAGGTGGATCCATTGCCGGATACAAATCAGCTGTTTGCCAGACTAAATAAAGCTAAATATTTCTCAAAAGTGGATCTGAGTAAAGGATACTATCAGATTCCAGTAAAGCCTGAGGTTAGACCATACCTAGCTTTTAGTACCTCAGAAGGACACTATGAGTTTAATAGATTGCCATTTGGATTGAAGAATGCGCCTAGTGTCTTCTCTAGAATGATGAGAAAATTGTTGGATGTAAACATTTCGGAGGAACGTAATGAATCCCTGAGTTGCCTCTTTGATTGAGGATATTCCGAATGTTTCATACAGGATAATAAGAAGATTATGGGATCCACTACGAAAACTCTGCTATCACCAGGTATATGTTATCTCCTCATAACGTACATTTTGAGGGAAATATAATGTTCTCTGGACATGTCATTGCGCAGACTCAGAGAAGAGAAATGGTGAATACGGGTTGCGAAGCAGCATTAAGACAAGCACTCACACTTGCGGCTGTTCAGTAACATAACCGAAATATATTATTGGTTGTAGAAGTCCGAGGCAGATTTCATGAGTAGTGCCTACTCTGAATGGACCCAACTACATAAAACCATGATAGCACCACAGCAGAGTAAAGTCAAGTTGACTTACATTTATCTATGTGTATATAGAATAAAGGACTGACATGGGATGTCTGTTTTAAGAGGGGAGATGTCGTGGAATATTCTAATCCACATATATAAATTAAAAGGTAAATGTAAAGCCTAACAAATAAATTTAATAAAAGAAAAGAGAAATGGTAAAAGAACAGTGCTGTCACAATGACTGTACTCGAAATCCCCCTGGTTTTCTACTGCGTCTGCAAATTGTAACGCTTTCACGTTGATAGTAAAAGCCTACTGTGTCGCGGCACGCTTTCTTCTATGAAACGTGTACTGTATTTCTTGGAAAGGCCTTGGGATATGCAAGCTGATCAATGACCTAGATTGGTATTTCATTCATCCCATACACAGCGTAACTAAAAGACAGATAAAGCAGGGGAGAGAGGGGCGAATGAAGCAGGAAGCATGCAATACTAAACACGCGTCGCGCGATACACAATTGCTGCCATCACGCGTGTAAGGCCACATGCACTAACTTTTTTTCAGACGGACAGTGATAAAAACACTAACCTTCCCAGAGTTAGGTTTTAAAATCCTGAAAAACGCTTATTAGAAAAGATAACATTAGATGGGTTTACGTTTGAAAACATTACAGTACCCAGACAGCACATCTTCGAAACAGGAGGTAGAAGAAATTGCATATTTTGAACGCAGCCACTTAGCTCTTTTAAATTTGTATATTTGGGTTCCTTAGGGCTTGCTGACAAAGAATATGTAAAACGTTACGCAAATAGTCTAGGAATTATCAAATTATAACCAAAATAAAATAGTGGGGATGCCTGACAGCATGAAATCATTTCTGCTCATAAAATTTTTTTATAACGTGTTTGAAAAAACCTTACGTTACGGAAATAGCCTACCATGTTAACTCCTAATTGATTGGAGCGCCACAAATGTAAGACTAAACACGATTGGTCAGGCTATAAATACTATCTTGTGTTGTCAGGGGAAACGTGAAAAAGGAGTACTTTTTTGAAAAGATGTGTAGACATGGTTTCATTGGGTAGAGCTGCGAATATACTCGATTCAGAGCGTCTGTTCATTGCCACATCTTGTAATAAACCTACTAAGAAGCAGTGCGTTGAGCACCAGTGTATAATTTTTTATAAAATAAAGCCTGGGACATCGGCAGATCGGAGTTGTGCTATATTCATTGCCAGTCAACGAAACTGTTTATTATTCCATGAATTGTGGTAAGCTTGAAATATTCAATATCTTTTAATGAAAATTGAATGTAAATTGTTAATTTATGCCTGTATATATGTGTAGTTCAGTAGCAAACATGATGTAAAGCCTATAATGCTCCAGCCTGAACAGCAGGTGTCGGAGGAAAGTAAAACTGCCTGGAATGGCCAAACAGTACACTGACACCTAGATGATTGACTAGAAAGAAATAATGCTGGAATTGCAGAGGCGTAGTAACCATTAGGGAGGGAAATACTGGTATAAAGTATTTCAGATGAAGCTGACAGTTGGCCTAACGCTCTGAACTCAATGTTTGTGATGTATTGTGCTCAGTGTAGAACTAGAGTATCAATTAGTTATGAAGTAGAAGGTACATCCTTCTTGTTTCAGGGACTGTGGTCATAAAGTTATTGAGCAGCACCTGGTCAGAGATTTGCTGAAGCCAGAGGTGGACAGCATACTCCTTGGTCCATATAGCAACCAGTGGGGTGGTTCCAGAACTCGTTAAAGTAATCGAGCAGAGGAGGCCTTTACTACAGTCATCACGAAAGATAAGAGAGTGTGGCCATGGAGCTCAACATTATGTACTCCATCTTAAAATGACAGTGTAAAATAAACTTAAGAGGGGAATTTAATTGTTTTAATATCAGGAACTGAGAACATCTCCAATACTAGTTCCAATAAAGACAAACTATTGAAGTCATGATGACACATACCAACAGAGCTTGAACAAAACAAAACCAGTATTACCTCATATTACTACTACACAACTGACACACATATGATACTATTAAAAATATATGTCACTACAAGATTCATATTAATAAATTATGTACATATAACTTGTAATTAAAATTGATTGTGATTCCTGGTTCCCTTTGTATTTGAATCAGGACACATATACCTTCATGACAGCACTGAATACATATTGTTATTTGAAAAGTTATCAGTGACTCCTTTAAGATATCCTCGTAGAGTGTTTTATGTATGTGAGTGTCACAGTGTTGTCAAGTGTGGTGGAATAAATTAAATTGTTTATCTGTCTGTTGTTGTTATGACTTACACTTCATCATACACATACCCTAGACATATAACGTAGTCATCATACTATTCCAGAATAATTCTGACTGAGGTATACATATGTGGCAGCAAGTAAGGTTATATATAATACACTACTCTTATTAGATATAGATACCTTCACAGCTGATCTCAGTCAGTACACTAAGTCCCCTATAAATATTTATAACATCCCACTTCACCACACAGGGGAAACAGTACTTTATTCAGCACAACGAAGGTGTAGCCATTATCCTTATGAAAGGAATGGAAAGATCTCTACTGGAATGGAAACCCATTAACAACAGACTAATAAGAGCAAGACTGAGAGGGAGATTCACCAACACCACAATTATACAATGTTATGCACCAACAAATGACAGCGACGAAGAGATTAAGGACGAGTTCTATCAACAGGTACAAAAGGAAATGGAAACTGTACCCAGGTACGATCTCATTATAGTAATGGGAGACCTAAATGCGAAAGTTGGAACACACAATAATTATAACGAAAGAGTAATGGGGAAATGCGGCAGTGGAACAGTAAATGAGAATGGGGACAAATTAATAAGCTTCTGCAGTATTAACAACCTGGTCATCGGAGGAACACTTTTTCAACACAAAGAAGTGCACAAGTTAACATGGGAATCACCAAACGGACGAGACAAAAACCAGATAGATCACATAATGATCAATGGCAGATGGAGACATGCACTACAAGACGTGAAAGTAAGAAGAGGCGCAGATGTGGGAAGTGATCATCACCTAGTAGTAGCAAGACTGAAGGTGAAACTCAGAGCTGCTGGACCAGTTGCAGTCAAACAGAAAAGATACAACATTGTGGTGAAGTGGGATGTTATAAATATTTATAGGGGACTTAGTGTACTGACTGAGATCAGCTGTGAAGGTATATATATCTAATAAGAGTAGTGTATTATATATAACCTTACTTGCTGCCACATATGTATACCTCAGTCAGAATTATTCTGGAATAGTGTGATGACTACGTTATATGTCTAGGGTATGTGTATGATGAAGTGTAAGTCAAAACAACAACAGACAGATCAACAATTTAATTTATTCCACTACACTTGACAACACTGTGACACTCACATACATAAAACACTCTACAAGGATATCTTAAAGGAGTCACTGATAACTTTTCAAATAACAATATGTATTCATTGCTGTCATGAATGAATATGTGTCCTGATTCAAATACAAAGGGAACCAGGAATCACAATCAATTTTAATTACAAGTTATAAGTACAGAATTTATCAATATGAATATTGTAGTGACATATATTATTAAAAGTATCCTATGTGTGTCAGTTGTGTAGTAGTAATATGAGGTAATACTGGTTTTGTTTTGTTCAAGCTCTGTTGGTATTTGTCATCATGACTTCAATAGTTTGTCTTTATTGGAACTAGTATTGGAGATGTTCTCAGTTCCTGATATTAAAACAATTTAATTCCCCTCTTAATGTTATTTTTACAATGTCATTTTAAGATGGGGGTACATAATGTTGAGCCCAGCTGGCCACATCAGCTTATCTTGCGTGATGGCGGCAGGAAAAGACTCCTCTGCTCGATTTCTCCCCTGTGCTCTGGAGACACCTCACTGCTAGCTAAATGGACCAAGGAGTATGCTGTCCGACTCTGGATTCAGCAAAGCTCTGACCAGGTGCTGCTCAATAACGTTAAGACCATAGTCCCACAATTCATGGAAATAAACACAGATACGTTGACTAGCAATGAATTCTGGCACAAATACTGGCACAAATTCCCATCTGCTTATGTTCCAGGCTTTTATTTAGCAAAAATATGAGCTGGCTTCAACGCACTGTTGCTTTATCAAGCTTATTTGAACTAGTGGTCTCGAACTAACGCTCCTAAGTAATTATATCAGCGAGTCTGGCCAATGGAGCCACGTTTCGACAAGTGTTTGAAAAAAATTTTACCTTCCTACGTCTCCCCTAACAACCAAGGATAGCATTTATAGTCCGACTAATCGTGTTTAGCCTTACATATCATTCCAGCCAATCAGTTCAAATGTAACTTGTGGCCCATTTCCCGTACAATGGTGGTTTAAAAAATCTACCACTGAGCGATTCTGATTTTGGGTGTTGTCTGACAGCACCATCATTTTATTTTGGCTATAACTTGTTAATTCCTAGACTATTTGCATAACACTTAACATATTCTTTGTCAGCAAGCCCTAAGGAACCCAAATATACAAATTTAAAAGAGCTAAGTGGCTGCGTTCAAAATATGCAATTTCTTCTACCTCCTGTTTCGAAGATGTGCTGTCTGGGTACTGTAATGTTTTCAAACGTAAACCCATCTATTGTCATCTTTCCTAATAAGAGTTTTTCAGGATTTAAAAACCTAACTCTGGGAAGGGTAGTGAATTTAGCACTGTCCGTCTGAAAAAAAAAGTTAGTGCATGTGGCCTTACACGCGTGATAGTAGTAATTGTGTATCGCGCGACGCGTGTTGCATGCGTTCCTGATTTTCAGCCCTCCCTCTCTCTTTCTATTTGAGTCCATCTGTTCGTTCGTTTTGGTAACGTAGTATAATTAATGTTAGGATTAATTTAGGTCATTACGCAGTGCCTCTCAATGTTTTTCTTAGAAATGCAATACCCGTTTTAATGTGTTGTGGAAACGCTTGTATTTATGCAGTGGCTTATATTTAACGTGGAAACGTTACAATTTTCAGACGAAGCATAAAACAAAGGGGGATTTCGAGTACATTCTTTGTGACAGCACTGTTATTTTACCATTGCTCTTTTCTTTATTAGAATTTATTTGTTAGGCTTTATATTTACCTTTTAATTTATATATGTGGATTAGAATATTTCACGACAAACATCACGAAACTTAAAGACCCCCTCACCAGAAAAGCGTTTGTGGTCGACGTAAAGAGACGATATCTGATTACCAAAAGCCAGGAAAGAACAGAGACCGACGATGTGGACCAGAAATTCAACACCATCTCAACAATATATAAAGAAAGCAGCAAGTCATGCTTGGGATTCCAGGAAAGAAAGAGCCAAGACTGGATAACACCAGAAACGCTAAACACCATAGCGAAGAGAAAGGAAATGAAAAGGAAGAAAACAGAAGCTAAGTCTCCCAGGTTAAAGGCAATATATAGTGAACAGTACAGTCAGCTGGACAAGGAAGTAAAACGTCAAACCCGTGCTAACAAAAGGACATTTCTGGATGACCTTGCAAGACAGGCAGAAGAGGCAGCACTGAGAAATGAACAAAGCACAGTTTATAAAATAACTAAAGCTATCAGTGGAAAACGGGGTGCAAACAACATAACGTTAGTAAGAGACAAGCAAGGAAATCTCATCACCACAGCACAGGGGCAGGAAACAAGGTGGGCAGAGCACTTCAGAGAAACACTAAATAAGGAACCACCAGAGACTCAGCTGAATGTTCCTGAGGCTGAAAGTGACTTAGACGTAAATACAGACATTCCACGAAAAGAAGAAATTATCACAGCTATCAAAGGGCTAAAAAATGGAAAAGCGCCTGGTCACGACAATCTGAATGCTGAGCTATTCAAGACAGACCCTGAACTAGCAGCAGAACTATTAGAACCACTATTTGCACAAGTCTGGGAAACTGAGACAACACCAACAGAGTGGAGTAAAGGAACAATTGTCAAATTGCCCAAGAAGGGCGACCTTGCAGACTGCAACAACTGGAGAGGAATTACCCTCCTCTCAGTTCCCAGCAAAATACTAGGCAGGATAATCATCCAGAGAATTTCAAAAGCAGTTGACCATAAACTGAGGAAAGAACAAGCGGGCTTCAGAAAGAACAGAAGATGTGCAGATCATATATTTGCCCTCAGGAACATTATAGAGCAGTGCTCAGAATGGCAGAGACAGCTGTACATTAACTTTGTTGATTTTGAAAAGGCTTTCGACAGCATACACAGGGACAGCCTATGGAAAATTCTGAGGGCTTATGGAATTCCCAGCCGCATTGTTTCCATTATAAAAAGCCTCTATTCTAACTTTACGTGCAGTGTTGGATCGAGTAATGTAACTTTCGAAGTGAAAACAGGAGTACGACAGGGATGCCCCTTATCAACATTATTTTTGACAGTCATAGATTGGGTGATGCGCCAGACAACAGAGGGCAGTCCAAGGGGAATTAGATGGACAACGTTTTCTACACTGGAAGATTTGGAATATGCAGATGACATTGCACTGCTCGCGCATTCACACCAACACATTCAAGACAAAACTGATAGACTGAATAAGTATGGCCAGCAGGTTGGCCTGAACATCAATCTGAAGAAGACAGAGGTCATGACACTAAATGTGGGCAATCCTGAGCCAATAACAGTAAGGAACCAGAAGTTAGAACAGACAGACACATTTACTTACCTAGGAAGCATAGTAACACCTGACGGCGGAACAAGCAAGGACATTAAGAACAGAATGAATAAAGCGAGAACAGCCTTTGCTATTCTCAACAACATTTGGAAGTCTTCCCAGTACAGCACAAACACCAAATTAAGACTGTATGAGAGCTGCGTACTTTCTGTGCTTCTCTATGGTGCGGAATGTTGGAGAGTAACAGAGAAGGAAATGTCGAAACTGTCCTCCTTCCACACAATCTGCCTAAGGAAAATTCTCCGAATCTTTTGGCCAAACACCATCAGCAACCAAGAACTACTTATTCGGAGTAACCAGGAGGACATGCACACCATCATAGCTGGCAGACGCTGGAGTTGGGTTGGCCATGTCCTCAGAAGGGACCCTGATACCATCGCAATAACAGCTATGCTATGGACCCCCGAGGGAAAGCGAAAGAGAGGCCGACCAAAAACAACTTGGCGGAGAACTGTGGAAGCTGAGATGCAAAGAATGAACCACAGTTGGGGCACTGTACGAAGGATGGCCGCCGACCGAGCAAAGTGGAATCAATTTGTTGCTGCCCTACAAGACGCCACCAGGCGTGATGGCCGCTGACTGCTTTGACGGTTGGCGGTTATGGATCAAAGAAGAAGAAGAAGAAAGAGCAGCGATAAGTTCGCTTGTGTCGTTGACGATGTTGTCCTCACAGATGATAAAACATAGCGAGTGAAAGTAGACATGATTCGGCGGAGTCACATTCGACTATAAGCGTTTATGTTTCTGTTTAACTCTAAATTTTATCGCTAAACCGCTGACTGTATTCGCTTAAAATAAACCCTTTTAAGAGCACTCCTAATTTATTACACAACCACTAATCTTAACTCTAACCCAAGCCCTGTTTACGACCTGATTACGACATTTTGGCCGATCACACAGTGGTTCAACCCATGTTTATGTTTTTTAAAAACTTCAGATCTTACGCGAGTCATTTGGAGATAGTTGGAGTTTTATTTACGGCACTTTTTCATTATTGATACGTTGCACTTCTCCAGTCTTAAGCGGCCTTTTGATTCCGTAACCGTCCATCAGTTTCCGTTGTATCTCTGTTTTCTCATTCAACACTTAATCCGTAAATGCAACATCACTCCGTCTAGCTCACAGGGACTCTGAGACATTGAATTGATAGAATAGGGACTAACTGATTCCACAGGCATGTCATAAAAAGTAACTAATATGATTTTTGTTCATGGGGTTGCAGCTTCATTATGACAAACAAAATGCTATAACAACCACCTCTGCAAGATCGCATACAGGATTTGGTGCAATCCTTCTGCAAGGGGATCAGCGGTACATAAAGCAGTGCTTCTTAACCCCCCCCCCCCCCCCGGAGTGTGAGACATACCTTCACTGGATGTGAGACATGCACGCTATTTCAGACAGCGGATCGTCATAAACACAATATAATACACAGAACTGAAATGTATTTGTACAAAGTAGATTATTGACAACGTGAATTCAATACCGAACCTTAGTCACATTTTGTAAATATTAATTTCTCAAAACATAATTTTATCTCTTTTTTTCACTTTTATGTCATATTTTGCGGGTTAAAAGATAATGAGATGTTTGGCTTTTTTAGATGCTGTAAAGGGGTGTGTGTATTCTTGAGATGCTGTGAAGGAGTGTGTGGATTCTTCAGATGCTGAAAACGGGTGTGTTGATTCTTGAAATGATGTTAAGGGGTGAGAGGCTTCTTAAGATGCTGTGAAGGGGTGCGAGTATTCTCAAGATGCTGTAAAGGGGTGCGAGACTTCTAACAAGTTAAGAAACGCTGATATAAAGGGTAAAAAGAGAAATTATGATGATTATAGGCGTCATAAAGTTCTTAATAATATATCTAGTTTTTTTTTCCTTGCCTTATTGCTACTGTAGCATTATTGAGCACTTTTCCTTAAAATCCGAAATGTACTTGCCTAAGTGTTGGTACGACTGTTGATCTAGTAAGGTCTTATATAATTATTCTGGTTTTTTTTAGAATGTGTGCCGAAACATTTCTCAACATAGTGATACTAACACTACATGAATCTTGGCTGCGTTCATTCTACTGATATAGCAGATGAGATTTTTCTGGCTACTACATACGTATATTCCAGAGGATGTTCAGTATTAATTGCTTGGATACCTTCACATGTTGGCATAGAAGGAAATGAAAAGGCAGATAAAGAAGCCAAGAAAGGTAGATCTGATAAAAATCTAATAAATGTAGGGATAAGTAAATCAGAAATTAAGAGCTTAATTAAAGATTTAATAACAGATGAATGGAAAGCAGAGTGGGATAAAAATCTGAAAGGAAGACATGAATATAAGATGTTCAGGGCTCCAACAAGAAAATCTCAGATATCTAGGGAATTGAAAATTCCCAGTAATAAGAAACTTCTCAGACTACAGCTGGGAAAAGGCTATTTCAGAATAGAAGAACCTTACTGTGCAGGATGTCTTCAAGACAATAATATAGAACATTTCTTGTTAAAATGTAAGAGGTATGACCAAATGAGAATACCAATATTAGATTATTTGCAGGCATCCAACTTACCTATAAATATAGAGGAGGTGTTGAGAATAGACAGACCTAGGGAACTGCATAATATAGTCAAACAATATTTAACACGAACACATGTTAATATATAGTGGCTGGGAATGTGAAGGTCTGATGCTGTTCTTACAATGCATGTGACTTTAAACAGATGAAAGTCAAATAAATATCTGGTAAAGTCCGTTATATAACCAGAACCACCACGCCTTTACACCCCTCCACTTTAATATTATTCTTGTTCATAGTTTCTTTTTATATTTTTTATTTATTTAACGTATAGGCCTAAGCACAATTGTGATTATCCATATTTACAAATGTGATGCCACTTTCTCATATCGGCAGTTGTTCATATTATTTGGAATTGAAAACAATATATATCCTAATTATAACCCATCAGAGGTTGAACGGGATTTTAGTTTATTTTCATTAATAAAAAAAAAAAAAAATTCTACTGCATTCGTAGCAAAAGAGATGAATGCAATCAGCGACTTATAGCTTGACTGCTTGCGTCAGGGTCAGCGAACCAGAGCTGACCAAGATCCTACTGCACCTCCAAGTGGTGGTCCTAGAAACAGGCTGCATCACTGCAGTCTGGCTGAGAGAGTAGAGATCGAAGTGGGAAGGCAAACTCAGTCCCCAAAAATGCCGTGCTGAAGTCGGATGTGTCGGCCGAAAGGCGCAAATATCGCAGCTTCGCTGTAAACGGACACAACGCAACCAACGTCCTTTTCACTACGAACGAGGAAGAAGAAGAATTCTACTGCATTCACTTATTCATTATCCTGTTGTGCTGCAAAGAGAACATTTCATCAACAAACTCATGGCAAGTGCTCTTGTCTCATGCCATCAGCTGAAGACTGTCCACGTCTTCCTAATTATTCTCATATCTGTCTACAGCTCTTTTCTTGTTTTTCTATCTACAGCTACTTCTTGGTATAAATGGACATGAGGCATATATATTTATATACTGGTGCCAGACTGTATCGGCTTCGCCGTTTCTCCAGATAGTAGCGATTCGCTCCCGTGGCTTGGCCGGGATGCCCTTCGGAAGGTCCTGGTTCGATTTCCCGTAAGCCTATCACTTCTGTTGTTTTTCTGTTGTCTGGTCTTCTACTTCTTTATTTCTCACTGAGTGCCTGATAACATACCTTTGTGTGTTGTTTGTTTATTTATTTACTATTCTCTATACCCACCAGCTTTGGGGGGCATGCTGCATGGACAACAGCTTGATCTCCTTACCCAAGCACCCACCGAAACATCGTCTTGGGGGTGCGTTCGTATAGTCAGTAATGGCTGAAAGGGATACTCCTACTGCTTCTTTAAAAATGAATATTTTTTTGGCCTCGATTTGGCGAGACCATAAAGTTCAGTCTAGACACCGGATCCGTTTGTTATATTAGTGTTCACGTCCAAATATACGAGAAGACCTTGTAATCTGACATCCACTTCTTTATCCCTTGGGATAAGGACGGTATTGTAATGCTTTCAACAAGTTTCCTCAACATTTGTTGCCATTGTTCTGCTGGCTTCCCTTGTTTAAGACTTTCTGGTCTTTGGCGGTGTCGTGGAATATTCTAATCCACATATATAAATTATCAAGTAAATATAAAGCCTAATAAATACATATAATAAATAAAGGAAGAAGAATGGTAAAGAACAGTGCTGTCACAATGAAGGTACTCGAAATTCCCCCTTGTTTTCTACTTCGTCGGCAAATTGTAACGCTTTCACGTTGATATTAAAGGCCTTCTGCAACATACACGCGTTTCCCAAACACACAATAAAATGTGCTGCCTTTCTAAGAAAAACCTTGAAATATGCAAGTTGACCTAAATTTTAAATTCCATTCATGTCTTTTTCTACACTATGTTACCAAGATCAAAAGACAGATGGACTAAAGGATAGCGAGAAGAGAGAGGGGCGAATAAAGCCGAACGCATGCAAAATTAAACACGCGTCTCGCTATTAATGCCACCCCCAACCCGCGTCGCGCGATACACAAATGCTGCCATCACGCGTGTAAGACTACATGCACTAACTTTTTTTCAGACGGACAGTGATAAAATACATTACCCATCCCAGAGTTAGGATTAAAAAATCATAAAAAACGCTTATTAGGAAAGATAACAATAGATGGGTTTACGGTTGAAAACATAACAGTACCCAGACAGCACATCTTCGAAACAGGAGGTAGAAAATACATATTTTGAACGCAGCCACGTAGCTCTTTTAAATTTGGATATTTGGGTTCCTTAGGGCTTGCTGACAAAGAATATGTAAAACGTTACGCAAATAGTCCAGGAATTAATAAATTATACCCAAAATAAAATAGTGGGGATGCCTGACAGCATGGAATCATTTCTGCTCATAAAATTTTTTTATAACGTGTTTGAAAAAAAATCTTACGTTACAGAATTAGCCTACCATGTAAACTCCAAATTGATTGGAGCGCAACAAATGAAAGACTAACCACGATTGGTCGGGCTATAAATACTATCTTTCGTTGTTAGGGGAGACGTGAAAAGGTAACATTTTTTCAAACACTTGTCGAAACGTGGCCTCATTGGCTAGACTCGCTGATATACTCACTTAGGAGCGTTAGTTCGAGACCACTAGTGCAAATAATCTTGATAAAGCAACAGTGCGTTGAAGCCAGCTCATATTTGTGTTAAATAAAAGCCTGGAACATAAGCAGATGGGAATTTGTGCCAGTAATTGTGCCAGAATTCATTGCTAATCAACGTATCTGTGTTTATTTCCATGAAATTGTGGTAAGCTTGAACCATTCAGTATCTTTTAATGAAAATTGAATGTAAATTGTTAATTTATGCCTGTATATATATGTGTAGTTCAGTGGCAAACAGGAGATAAAGCCTATAATGCTCCAGCCTGAACAGAGGGTGTCGGAGGGAAGTAAAACGGCATGGAATGGCCAAATAGTACACTGACACCTGGATGATTGATTAGACAGAAATAATGCTGGAAGTGCAGAGGCGTAGTGACCATTAAGGAGGGTAATGCTGGTATAAAGTATTTCAGATGAAGCTGACAGTTGGCCTAACGCTCTGAACTCAATGTTTGTGTTGTATTGTGCTCAGTGTAGAACTAGAGTATCAATTAGTTATGAAGTAGAAGGTACATCCTTCTTGTTTTCAGGGACCGTGGTCTTGATGGTACTGAGCAGCACCTGGTCAGAGCTTTGCTGAATCCAGAGTCGGACAGCATACTCCTTGGTCCATTTAGCTATCAGTGAGGTGTCTCCAGAGCCCAGAGGAGAATTCGAGCAGAGGAGTCCTTTCCTGCCGCCATCACGCAAGATAAGCTGATTTGGCCAGCTGAGCTCAACATTATATCCCCTCATCTTGAAATAACTTTGTAAAAATAACATTCAGAGGGGAATTTAATTGTCTTAATATCAGGAACTGAGAACATCTCCAATACTAGTCCCTAAGACAAACTATTGAAGTCATGATGACAAATACCAACAGAGCTTGAACAAAACAAAACCAGTATTACCTCATATTACTACTACACAACTGACACACATAGGATATTTTTAATAATATATGTCACTACAATATTCATATTGATAAAGTCTGTACATATACTTGTAATTAAAATTGATTGTGATTCCTGGTTCCTTTGTATTTGAATCAGGACACATATACCTTTATGACAAAAAATGAATACATATTGTTATTTGAAAAGTTATCAGTGACTCCTTAAGATATCCTCATAGAGTGTTATATGTATGTGAGTGTCACAGTGTTGTCAAGAGTAGTGGATTAAATTAAATTGTTTATCTGTCTGTTGTTGTGACTTACACTTCATCCTACACATACCCTAGACACATAACGTAGTCATCACACTATTCCAGAATAATTCTGACTGAGATATATAGATATGTGGTAGCAAGTAAGGTTATCTATAATACACTACTCTTAATAGATATAGATACCTTCACAGCTGATCTCAGTCAGTACACTAAGTCCCCTATAAATATTTATAACATCCCACTTCACCACATATATTGGGGTCTCGCTCTTGGGATTTTCAATCTTTCCCTATTAAAAATATTGGGGGTAATTCACTTCAGGGAATATAAGAATTAAAAGGTATCCTTGGGTGGAATTGAATAAGGTTGAGCTCACGGTGCCTGTGTTGTCCATTAGATATATTTAGAGATTAAATTGTTGGTTAGACATTGTAGAAATTTACCTGATAGACAATGGCGGACCTGGCCAAGTTTCGATCTGCTGCTGTTCAGACTGCAAAAGAGTTAGGATTAGATGGGCAAGTTATGGTTGCCTATGTCACCACGGAATGTGACAAATTTATTGAACGCGAAGAAAGAAGGTTTGAAGCCGAAAGAAGGTTAGAGGCTGAAAGGGAAATTAAGAGGTTGCAGATTGAGGCTGAGGCTAAGAAATTGGAAGCAGAAAGAGAAGACAAAAGATTAGCTGCAGAAAGAGAAGCCGAGGAAAGAAGACAGGCTGCAGAAAGAGAAGAGAAGAAATTAGCTGCAGAAAGAGAAGAGAAGAAATTAGCTGCAGAAAGGGAAGAGAGGAAATTAGCTGCAGAAAGGGAAGCAGAAGATAAAAGATTACAAAGGGAACATGAGTTACGACTAAGGGAGTTTGAGTTTCAAGGCCATGCTCCTGAAAATGGTGCCAGTCCCTTTGCCTCTGATGCTACGGTTACTCAAGGAGCCTCAACCTCAGCTATGAATTTTCATTTAGATCATTTTGTTGAGAAAGACGATGATATAGAGAGCTACCTAAATAGGTATGAACTATTAGCTACCACGTATGGGTTAGAGAGAGAAAGGTGGAGCTTAAAGTTATCTCAGGGACTTCGTGGGGCAGCTTATGAAGTTTTTTGCAAAAATGAGCAGAGGTGATCAGGAAAATTATGATATGCTAAAGCAGGCTCTTTTGTTAAGGTATGAAAAGAATGCAGAATTTTATAGGAAAAAATTTAGGAATGCTAAACTACTGTCAGGTGAAACCTATCACCAGTTCTCTGCACGAATAGAGACATACTTGGAGAAATGGACTTCTCTGGGGAAAACCCAAGATCTTAAGGAAATGGTCCTTATAGAGCAATTAAGAGAGTCCATGGCTCCAGACCTGAGAAAGTTTCTCATGGAACAAGGTGCAGAGAGGCTGGGTGAGTTGCTAAATGTTGCTGAAAGGTATCAAGCAGCTCAAGCAGAGGTAACAGGTAATAAAAAGAAACAAGTGGATAACTTTAGGGCACCACAGAACTTTAATAAATTTGATCCTAAGGATCAAAATAAAGGTAAGCACCAATTTGATAGGCCACGGTATGACAATAAAAATAAATTCCCACAATTCGATGAAAGGAAATATAATGAAAGAAAATCTTTCAACCAAGGAAAAAGGTGGTGTAAGAATTGTCAGATGGACAATCATGACACTGACCGTTGCAGAAGGAAACCTGTGTATATGGCAACCCTTCAGGTCAGGTCGACCTCAAGACAGGAGGAGGATATTATGTTAGATACCACTCCAGAAGAGATGAGGAAGGCACAGGCTGGGGATAAAACACTCAAGCCTTGTTTCAGAAAATTGTCAACTTGTCATACAACTCCAGGCAAGGGAGATTTTTACATGAAAAACAAGTTGATGTATAGGAAGACTGGAGCTAGATCCAAAGGTCAGGGACAACTGGTACTTCCTAAAAGATACAGGACAGAATTAATAAGGAGCCTACATGTGAAACCAGATGGGGACCATGAGAAAATAGGTACCATCATTCAAAAGGTGGCTCACAATTATTATTGGCCCAAAGCAAGATGGGACATTGAGAATTTTGTAGAAAGGTGTAGCATAGCACATGAGGGAACACCCACAAGTGGGAACATGGATCAGGACCTGGACACGCCCCGGGGCAAAATTAGGCCTGATAATAAAAAGAAAAATAGATTTGATAAAGTGGACCAAATGGAATGGGAAGCCCCTTTTCACGGACAAGCTTCACTTAACTGTTTTACAATGGCCACTATGCGGAGAGTGCAAAAAGATGTCTTACCCCAGGATAAGCCGACAATCCCTCAATCGGACTTAAACCAACTGGAGGAAGAAGATGTAGAGAGGAAATCTCGCATCAAGAATTTTAAGAGGGGAGACAGCCCCAAGAAAAAAATTGGTAGCGGTCGTTTTGTGAATGATAATTCTGGGAGGAAAAATCATCACTATAAAGCTTCGAGTGGAAGAGACCATACCGGTGCATGGACAAATAGGTCCACACAATTAAAGGTCCACATGTAGCTTTGTTAAGAACGTGGACTGATGAAAAGGCAGAGGAAAACATTACATCTTCATACCAATATGTGAATGAGCTGACCACTCGGTTAAAAAACTGGCTGGAAACTTGCCAATGAAAATTTGAAACAAGCCAGGAAGAAACATGCTGCCTATTATAACAGGAAGGCGAAAGACAGAAATTTGGCTGTGGGAGAGAAAGTTCTGCTTCTTTTGCCTGGGAGTCAGAATAAGTTACAAATTGGATGGCAGGGTCCATATACAGTTCTAGAGAAGGTGTCTAGAACAAATTATAAGATAGATAAGAAGGGGAAAGAAAAAATCTATCATGTGAATCTCCTGAAGAAATATTTGGAAAGAGAACATCAGGAAGAGACACACTTGTTGACCTTGTCCATCGCCATGGAGATGAAAAAGGAACCACTTTCATCATTTGAATATCCATTACACCCCTGTGAGACAGCAGCACAGGTGAAAATCAGTACACATTTAACGAAAACTCAGAAAGAGAGAGTGCAACAGGTTCTAAAATAATCATGCAGAGGTGTTAACAGACCGACCAGGGCATACAAACCTATTGGAATATGATATGAAACTAATAGACTCCACACCTGTCTGTATGAAACCATATTCGATTCCGTTTGCTAAGGAGAAAGCTTTGAAGGAAGAGATAGACTATCTGTTGAAGGAAGGAATTATTTCGCGCAGTGAGTCTTCGTATAGTTCCGGTGTTGTACTCTTAAGGAAGCCCTCTGGAGAACATAGACTCTGTATAGATTACAGGAGACTGAATGCTATTACAGAAGGACAGGTGGATCCATTGCCGGATACAAATCAGCTGTTTGCCAGACTAAATAAAGCTAAATATTTCTCAAAAGTGGATCTGAGTAAAGGATACTATCAGATTCCAGTAAAGCCTGAGGTTAGACCATACCTAGCTTTTAGTACCTCAGAAGGACACTATGAGTTTAATAGATTGCCATTTGGATTGAAGAATGCGCCTAGTGTCTTCTCTAGAATGATGAGAAAAATTATTGGATCCTCTGAATAATCCCTGTATAACAAATTTTATGGATGATATCCTTATAGCAACAGAAACATTTGAGGAACACATTGACTCTCTGAACATGCTGTTTGATCGACTTAGGGAGGCAAATTTAACAGCCCGACCAACCAAATGTTGCGTTGGATGTAAAGAATTGGAATTTTTGGGACACACAGTTTATCAGGGAAACATGACCCCTGACCCAAAGAATTTAGAGAAACTACAGAAAGCCCCGAGACCACAAACCAAGAAGGACGTGAGATCCTTTGTCTCATTATGTGGTTTCTACCAGAAGTATATCAAAAACTTTAATTCCATATGTGCACCGTTAACTGAATTGACACGTAAAGGACATCCAGATCGCATTACATGGACACCACAATGTGAAATGACTTACCAAGAATTGAAGGAAAAGCTCACAAGTAAACCCATTTTGAAATTACCTGACTTAAGTCAAGAATTCATAGTAAGGACGGATGCAAGTAATATTGGGCTAGGTGCAACTCTACTACAGAAATCAGATGCATTGGATGGAGAATTAAGCCCAGTGGCATATGCTAGCAGAAAGTTGAATAAAGCTGAAATCAACTACTCAACTAGCGAAAAAGAATGTCTTGCAGTAATATGGGCGATAAAGAAATTCAATATTTATCTATATGGGAAGGCATTTAAGTTGCAAACAGACCACAAACCTTTATCGTTTCTAGCACAGGCTAAGCATGAGAACTCTAGGTTACTCCGATGGTCTTTACTTCTGGCTCCATATAATTTTAGCATTGAGTATATATCTGGAAAAAACCAATTTGGGAGCGGATTTTTTAAGCCGCCATCCGTGTGATGAGAATCACCGTAAACCCCAGAAATAATAATAAATTTCTCTATGTGAATATAGAATAAAGGACTGACATATAATGTCTGTTTTAAGAGGGGAGGTGTCGTGGAATATTCTAATCCACATATATAAATTATCAAGTAAATATAAAGCCTAATAAATACATATAATAAATAAAGGAAGAAGAATGGTAAAGAACAGTGCTGTCACAATGAAGGTACTCGAAATTCCCCCTTGTTTTCTACTTCGTCGGCAAATTGTAACGCTTTCACGTTGATATTAAAGGCCTTCTGCAACATACACGCGTTTCCCAAACACACAATAAAATGTGCTGCCTTTCTAAGAAAAACCTTGAAATATGCAAGTTGACCTAAATTTTAAATTCCATTCATGTCTTTTTCTACACTATGTTACCAAGATCAAAAGACAGATGGACTAAAGGATAGCGAGAAGAGAGAGGGGCGAATAAAGCCGAACGCATGCAAAATTAAACACGCGTCTCGCTATTAATGCCACCCCCCAACCCGCGTCGCGCGATACACAAATGCTGCCATCACGCGTGTAAGACTACATGCACTAACTTTTTTTCAGACGGACAGTGATAAAATACATTACCCATCCCAGAGTTAGGTTTATAAATCATAAAAAACGCTTATTAGGAAAGATAACAATAGATGGGTTTACGGTTGAAAACATAACAGTACCCAGACAGCACATCTTCGAAACAGGAGGTAGAAAATACATATTTTGAACGCAGCCACGTAGCTCTTTTAAATTTGGATATTTGGGTTCCTTAGGGCTTGCTGACAAAGAATATGTAAAACGTTACGCAAATAGTCCAGGAATTAATAAATTATACCCAAAATAAAATAGTGGGGATGCCTGACAGCATGGAATCATTTCTGCTCATAAAATTTTTTTATAACGTGTTTGAAAAAAATCTTACGTTACAGAATTAGCCTACCATGTAAACTCCAAATTGATTGGAGCGCAACAAATGAAAGACTAACCACGATTGGTCGGGCTATAAATACTATCTTTCGTTGTTAGGGGAGACGTGAAAAGGTAACATTTTTTTCAAACACTTGTCGAAACGTGGCCTCATTGGCTAGACTCGCTGATATACTCACTTAGGAGCGTTAGTTCGAGACCACTAGTGCAAATAATCTTGATAAAGCAACAGTGCGTTGAAGCCAGCTCATATTTGTGTTAAATAAAAGCCTGGAACATAAGCAGATGGGAATTTGTGCCAGTAATTGTGCCAGAATTCATTGCTAATCAACGTATCTGTGTTTATTTCCATGAAATTGTGGTAAGCTTGAACCATTCAGTATCTTTTAATGAAAATTGAATGTAAATTGTTAATTTATGCCTGTATATATATGTGTAGTTCAGTGGCAAACAGGAGATAAAGCCTATAATGCTCCAGCCTGAACAGAGGGTGTCGGAGGGAAGTAAAACGGCATGGAATGGCCAAATAGTACACTGACACCTGGATGATTGATTAGACAGAAATAATGCTGGAAGTGCAGAGGCGTAGTGACCATTAAGGAGGGTAATGCTGGTATAAAGTATTTCAGATGAAGCTGACAGTTGGCCTAACGCTCTGAACTCAATGTTTGTGTTGTATTGTGCTCAGTGTAGAACTAGAGTATCAATTAGTTATGAAGTAGAAGGTACATCCTTCTTGTTTTCAGGGACCGTGGTCTTGATGGTACTGAGCAGCACCTGGTCAGAGCTTTGCTGAATCCAGAGTCGGACAGCATACTCCTTGGTCCATTTAGCTATCAGTGAGGTGTCTCCAGAGCCCAGAGGAGAATTCGAGCAGAGGAGTCCTTTCCTGCCACCATCACGCAAGATAAGCTGATTTGGCCAGCTGAGCTCAACATTATATCCCCTCATCTTGAAATAACTTTGTAAAAATAACATTCAGAGGGGAATTAAATTGTCTTAATATCAGGAACTGAGAACATCTCCAATACTAGTCCCTAAGACAAACTATTGAAGTCATGATGACAAATACCAACAGAGCTTGAACAAAACAAAACCAGTATTACCTCATATTACTACTACACAACTGACACACATAGGATATTTTTAATAATATATGTCACTACAATATTCATATTGATAAAGTCTGTACATATACTTGTAATTAAAATTGATTGTGATTCCTGGTTCCTTTGTATTTGAATCAGGACACATATACCTTTATGACAAAAAATGAATACATATTGTTATTTGAAAAGTTATCAGTGACTCCTTAAGATATCCTCATAGAGTGTTATATGTATGTGAGTGTCACAGTGTTGTCAAGAGTAGTGGATTAAATTAAATTGTTTATCTGTCTGTTGTTGTGACTTACACTTCATCCTACACATACCCTAGACACATAACGTAGTCATCACACTATTCCAGAATAATTCTGACTGAGATATATAGATATGTGGTAGCAAGTAAGGTTATCTATAATACACTACTCTTAATAGATATAGATACCTTCACAGCTGATCTCAGTCAGTACACTAAGTCCCCTATAAATATTTATAACATCTCATCTCACCACAGGCGGTTAAGTTAAAATGTCTTTGAGTGGATTGTCCATATATTTGTTCACGTTTGTAGAGCTTAAAGTTTCTACAGGATGGAGTAGGCGGTCCCATACCCAACCCTCCTTAGTCGCCTTTTGCGACATGCTTCGTAGGGTATAGTATTAATATTATTTTGCTTCCCTATCAGTAACATGTACAGTGGAGTGTTACGTGCAGTCTTTGATATCTTACAATATTATACATTGGTATACTTGTTATGTTCGCAAATATTTTGTAAACAAAATAGTGCTTAAGGAAAAGTCATTATTGAGTTACTTCCCTTGAAAGTTGTGTCGGCTCTTTCGATCGAACTCCGCGGATGAGTCCAGTTTTCTGCGATTTATTCTTCGTTTGGGTAGTAATAGATTGTTCTTGCTTCAGACTATCTATGGCCTGAATTTATGTGTATTGTTTGTCTGAGTAGGACGAGTCTGTCTTATATCTGTATATCTTTACATATCTAAGTCGAACTATATGTTCTGTTGTCTCTAGAGAGGTCAAAGGCTATTCGGCGGATGTGTCGCTAGAGTGTGGTGTGATTTGGCTTCGTCCCGATAGGGACTGTGTTTTCTATGTCGGCTTGTCGCCGGGGAAAAAGTGATCTCAGTATTTGTGGGGAAAGTGATAGTCGTCTAGACCTATCGTGTATGCTTTACCCCAGTGTTTATTCGTATTGCCAAGGAATGGCAGAATCATATTTCTGATACCAAGGTAATAATAGACACTCTTATGAACTCTCGTACGAAGCCACCATTTTCGATAGGTACGATTTGAATGTCTAAGAGAATATATTTGACTCGATGAAAACGACTTCGATTCCTAGCAGCACTATATCCTGTAGATTGCAGTCAAGTGTTCATGATCAAATCTACAGAGCAATGAAAGATTTAATGAATGACTAACTTTAGGACAGATTCATTATCTGTATCCAAACGTGAGTGACAGCTCACGAGTGAAGCCATCTTGGAACCAAACATGTAGTGACTTTCAAGAAGAGAAAAGGGATGCCCGTATTATCGCTTGATTAGTCCAGAGATCACTGCTACACATGAGAACCCATTGCTAGTGGTTCAATATTATTATATGAAAAAAACTGTGCTGAACCTTATGTTAAAGAATCTTCGCTAGACGAGATTAGGTAGAAGCCATCTTGGATATTGTTTATAATCTGACGTGCTTTGTCAGTAAACTCAGTTGATATATATATATGGGCAATACTGAGTGCTTGGCTACTGACAGTCCATTAGAATATTATTCTACATGAGTGCCCATGTAACATAACATTGCAAGACCAGTTATCCACTGTACCATGATGTATTATGCCAACCTGTGATTTGTCACTATCTGTGCTGTCGAGTGTGTACGTCCAATTAAACTTTAGAAAAGGTACACAGTCGTTGGTGTCGATGACTTCCAGCCATACATGAGTGTAAGAAAAGAACATTTGTCAACACCACGAACTCTTCCTATCATTCGCACATTATACACTCCATCTATGTCTACACACCACTGCGTAGGTCAAGTTGACATTCCATACTCGAACCACGAGCAACACAACAACACAGTATTTAACTCTGGTGATGTTCGAGCGAGCTTCAGATTTCTCAGCATGTCTCTTGCTCAGGGCAAGGGTCTTGTATTAAGAGTTTATCAACTGATGATGATGATGTCTGCTTCCATCCACTTATAATTATCTTTTGGTGGACATCATTAACGGGAATAAAATACGACTTTATCATGGAGTATTGTGTTTTTTTTATAATATCCACAACTATATTGTTTATAAGACCGAGCTTCGCGAAAGCCATGATCACTATCACTATCTACAATCATATATATATATGTATATATATAATATATATATATATAATCTACGAGTATAAATATGACTTGATGGCTAACTTAGGGTCTGATTACTTAACCCCCAGCTACCACCACTCCCCCCCCCCTTTTCTGATCAAAATGAGTCACTAAATAAATACAGTATATATTTGATCGACCTGTTTACAAATGCAGATGAGTAGGAACATTATGATAATTTATGTCAGGAGGTCTAAAAGACGAACATTTCAGGCAATCCCAAGAGTACGGAAAGTCCACTGGACAGACATATACACCATTAACCGTTTTTATAACGCTGTTTTGAATTTCTTTAATCCCATTTCCCCTGGCCCGCCATTTGAAGGTGGAATCCTGGAATTTGGCACACCAATTCAGAGGTTCCTCTATAACATCATAAATTGTGGCTGTCTAGGTAGTAGGGAAGTATGTAAAACTCACTGCACAGACATATGTCATTAGTCATATACATATATACACACACACATATATAATGTACAAACACACACACACACACACACACACAGCGTGTTTCAAAATTATGTATACACGCTATGAATGCTGAAAACTCAATTATCATTAATGAGATAACATTATTGGCATTTTCACATTTAAAGTCACGAATGTTCGAAGTGTCGACGACCTGCAACAATGTATTATTCACAGCGATGAAGAAATGACTGCCATTCTGTATTGTTGCTAAATGAATAGTGAAATATGCAGTTTTAATTTGATGTCTCATGTTCCTTCACTGTGCGCGTTTTGAGATGAGCACAAACGTTTATAAAATACTTCACGAGGAAATAATCTAATGACATATTCATTTTTATCTAGCATTATTCCGCTCTATTCTTGCAAAATAGCGAAGTTCTATCTGCTTGTCTCTCTGGCTCATTGTCGACACAATTTCCTGTCTGACTGTATATTTGTCTATGTCTGTCTGCCCGCCTGTCTGTGCCCTGTCCATCCAAGCATCCATTCATTGATCTAACCATCCATCCATCCGTCACACATTGATTTATCCAGTGGCGGCTCCAATGCAGTTTGGATGGCGGTTAAATCTAGGAAACAAAGTGTAGTAACATATTTACCAACGGGCTCGGGAACATATACCAAAACGATGGTTTAAAATAATTATGTCTTACACAAGAAAAACAAAACAGCACAGGCTAGTCATTGTCGAGAATACATAAACAAGGTAACATATTTAATTGATTTACGTGGACATGTAGAACAATTATGATTAAAAGAACTTTATAATTACTCGAGACCACTCACACTGAAGTATCGATTTGCTTGTGGGTTTGTCCAAGTTGCTTTTATTGCTGACAAGAACAAAGTCGTTAGGTGGATGTAGTTCTAATTGTTTTACATCTAATTTTTGTTTGAAAGACATTGCGCTGAACGTGTTTTTCAGTTTAAAAAAAATCTACTTCCTTCATAGTAAAAAATGTGTTAAATCTAATTATCGTGAGGTTCGTGTAGGGCAACCATACTGATCTATTCTGCGCATGCGCATTTAAGCTTATTTTCCTCAGCGTATGAGATGTCTGGATATGTGAAACGTGAAATCTGGTCAAAAAATTATTTCGCATTTTAGGGGATTGTTGTCTTTCATCCCCGTAGTTCCGAAAGGATCTGGGCGAAGCGAGCGCTTTAAGGAAGTGGGAAGGGGAGGGAGTAGCAGCCAGAGAGACGGTGGAAGAGAGAGAGAGAGCTTGGGGACGGTTCAATGTGGTATCATATCAGTTGTAATAAATCTAAAATAAATGTGTTATGTCACTATTTGTAACGGATTGCCTCCCGTGCTTTGCAGTAATGGTCCAACAGTGGCCAAAACTCGAGAGTATCTAAAGTGGGTCGTCAAAGGTGTCTACCTTCGCACAAGATTACTCTTGGCAGAGATGTAGATAGAAGGGTAATGACGCTTCTGTCTCAAGATAGTGTTCATAAGATATTTCCGAAGTCAAGAACAATTGTTAACTTATTATCGGTCCGCCGCCTTTTATGAAGAATTAAGCAATGGTTATAGCTCGGTCAAGCCCCCAGCTGGTTTAAATCCAGCGAAATTCTCCTTTACAAGAAGAAACTCTATTGATGTATATATATATATATATATATATATATATATAATATATATATATATATATATATATATATATATATATATATAATATATATATATATATATATATATATATATATATATATTCTTGCTCATACGTTGCTTTCACACCTTTAATAACTAAATCAACTAAGATTATTATGTTTAAATTAACATGAAATACATTTAACAATCAATTAGTTTTAACATGTTAAAATAAATAGAATGATGGTGAATTGTAGATGAACATAAAATGTCTCGTCATCGAGATTTGGTTTGAGCATTTAAACTTAAAATTAATATTTAATTTTAATGTCCGTGTGCTAGTGCCTGTTAGGTAGGTAGCACTTAGCTTGTATGAGCGAGTCCTGCAGCCTTGTTTTTTTTTGTCGATTCTTTTGTGATGATGACACTTCACAGTCTGATAGCTTAGTTCCCCGAACGGTCTGAAAGCTTAGTACCACGATCTTTAAAACAAAATAAAAATAAATGCCGCTGCTAAGTACATTTTGTGGGCTGCATATTAACAGGCGCATTGTCTCGCTGTCTACCCACCAATGTTATTCTCTCGGAATAATTATTCTTGAGTATACACAGCGTAACTCAGGGAATTCCAAGCTGCATAGTGTCAATAATAAAAAGTTTCTATGCCAACGTTACGTGTAGCGTAGGGCAGAGCAACCTAACCTTTAAGGTGAAGACAGGAGTACGACAGGCATGCCCCTTATCAACCACTCTATTTTTAACAGTCATAGACTAGGTGATGTGACAGGCAACAGATGGCAGTCCAAGAGGAAAAAGATGGACTACGTTTTCTACATTGGAAGATCTGGAATATGCAGATGACATTGCAGTACAAGCATATTCACATCAACACATCCAGGAAAAAACGGAAAGAATAAGTAAAGCCAGCAGGTGGGCCTGAACATCAATCTAAAGAAGACAGAGGTCATGACACTCAATGTGAGCAACCCTGAGCCCATAACAGTAAGGAATCAACAACTGGAACAGACTGACACCTTCACATACCTAGGATGCATAGCAACACAAGATGGCGGAGCAAGCAAAGACATCAACAACAGAATGAACAAAGCAAGAACAGCCTTTTATAGTCTAAACAACATCTGGAAGTCTTCTCAGTACAGCACAAACACAAAATTAAGATTATATCAGAGCTGTGTGCTTTCTGTTATTCTCTATGGTGTGGAATGCTGGAGAGTAACAGCGAAGGGAATGTCGAAATTGTCCTCTTTTCACACAGCCTGCCTAAGAAAAATTCTCCGAATCTTTTGGCCGAATACCATCACCAACCAAGATCTGCTTACTTGGAGCAAGCAAGAGGACGTGCACACCATCGTAGCTGGCAGACGCTGGAGTTGGGTTGGCCATGTCCTCAGAAGAGACGCCGATGCCATCACAAGAACAGCTATGCTATGGACCCCTGAAGGAAAATGAAAGAGAGGCCGACCAAAAACAACTTGGCGGAGGACTGTGGAGGCTGAGATGCAAAGAATGAACCAGAGTTGGGGCACTGTACGAAGAATGGCCACCGACCGAGCAAAGCGGAATCAATCAGTTGCTGCCATACAAGACGCCACCATGCGTGATGGCCACTGACTGCTTTGACGGTCGGCGGCTAAGGATCAAAGGAGAAGAGGAAGAACTAAGGGAAGATGATTAGAAATCACCAATATCTTCTGAGTATTACATTGGGAAAATGTGTGCTTGGACAGCGCGAAAAGCAATGATTTGCCTGAATTACAAGTAACAAGGTACACATATGTCACAAAATGATATGATACACGATGCACACGTGATGTAATCATCACTCATCACTGCTCCAGTCGGAGTATGGGGTCGCTTCTGCTGTCGGTTGTCTGTACGACTAGCAAGAAGAAATCACCAGCGCTTGTTGTAGTGTTTTATGAATATATTATTTTCATATGTTGAAGTTGCCATCCTCATATATAACCACTTAGCATGAAAAACATGTCAAATTCACATTTGTAAAATAAATGTTTACAGTTACCTCAAAGTAACGTTTGGGAACACAATCTCCTCGCACAGTTTAGGATGGACACAGCACTTATTAGATGCTTTGAATCACTTGGTCTGGACAATTATAGTAATACTCTTATGGCGGGTGTTCTGCGAATCACTTGGTCTGGGAAATGTTAGTTGTTCTCTTATGACGGGTGTTCTGCGAATCACATGGCCTGGGAAACTTCAGTAATCTCCTGATGACGGGTGATCTGATTCCTTAGGACTACAGTCTTTGTATTTAAAAAATGCGGGTTTACTTTTAAGTTTAAAGTTGCCCAAATACTTTTGTCCGGGTCCTTTTAAGTTTCCAGTCTTTGTATTTAAAAAATGCGGGTTTACATGTAAGTTTAAAGTTGCCCACATACTTCCAATTTGTCACTTATAATATAAGAATTCGTAGTCCGATCCTTCTTTCTCTGACTTTGGTGAATTGCTGGCTTGACGTGGCAATGCAGCCTGATTTGTGACTTCAATTTCGCTATATTGTATCTCTCATTCTAAGTTCGAATCCCAGATTGTTCTTCCGACGAATTGTCCAATGAAATCCATTGTTTATCCCGTCTCTCAAATCAAACCAATGCTAAGCTCTTTAGTACTATCTCGGTAGAGGTGCTTAAATTCATAATCTCCCCCGCGTGTTTTAAAAAATTCAATTCTAAAATTCCATCGCGTGACCTCTTCTCATATAATGTTGTAATACTTCCGCCAACTCAAAAACAAATCTGTGAACTAATTTGATGTCCAGATTCTACCTTCCAATATTGTCTACCCCAGACAGATCGGCAATATTGATACCGAGAGGGCTCAGATGAAACGACTATCTAATTTTCACCGGTGTTTTCGCCCGTCCCTCAAGCTGCTTCCTTAGATAGCAATCTGGCTTTCTGTACGTGTTCGTGCGATACCACGTTGCACAAACAACTGGCGTCTCTTTCAAAGGTAGCCATACTGACCTACGTGATAACCGTGTAACCGCTGACCGGTCTAATTACCCTGGTATTGTTACGATTCCGTTGGCGGAACGTAAACAAGTTTGGGTGCGGCGAAAGAGCAAAAAGAATGATGGTGCATGAAGTATGCCAAATAAAAAGCGATGAGTGAGAAAATGAAGAAATGAAGAGATACTGCCAGAGTGGATGAGAGTTATAAAAAGTGTACGACTGATTTCGTCACACTATTAAAACATGAAAAACATTTGTCGCCCGTATTGTGTAGAAGTTACACACCTGCATACTTAGTATGGAAAATTCACTGTTGAGAAAGCAATTTTAAGCCTGATACATTGCTCGGAAATTTCCTGCATCAAAGGGAGAAAATTTACAAATGATAAAGTAATCTGACACGGAAAAACGCTCTCATTGTTGTGTGGGTCAAATCGTGTCAGATTCCATGAACTGCGCATTGTTTAATTATCAAGATACTGCCAGTTTGTATATTTCATATGTTGTTTCATAAAGTTCTTTCACAAAAATTTGATTCATCTTTTACAAGTTTACAGCTCTCGCTTGTGATTTGTTTTATCTTCTAAAAAAAAAAACCATTTACCTCCTAATTATGTTTTCCATAGTTTTGCCTAGAAACATTTTCTGGCCACTAATGTTTATGGGTTTGATGAAATACTGGAGATAAACGTCAAATGGAGATATTTGTTTGTTTCTGATATTTAAGACATTTGAGGGTGCAAGGTTCTCGTCGTATTTTGAACAACTAGGTATGGTCGTTGCTGAGTCAGCTCAGCTGAATGGCAGTTCTGAGTTTTTTTTCCTCATTATGTGTGTTTGAAGTGTGACAAGCTTGAGGACAGAAGTTTCACGTGAAAGTATGTCGAATCACACGAGGAGATGAAAATACGCATTATGATTAACCGAGAACGAAGACATCCGTAGAGCCTAGTTAAGTGGTGAGTATTCTCGGAGGACAGTTATCGTTGAGGTTTCGTAATGAACAAGTGTGGGCCAGTTTTCACAGAGGCAGAAACTAGATGTGTGTTAGATTTCAAAAAGTACATGAGTCACTTGTACGAGCCATTCTGGAGTGAGAGTAATGAAAGCGGTTGCAGGTGTGAGAAACTGCGGAGTAACTACATCCTTGCATCTATAGAAATGTGGTGAACGAGCCACAAGATAGCAGTTGAGACAGAATTACAGCCGGCATGATTTTTGTTGCGTTCCAGCTTAATTGATATTGGTAACCATATTTCTACTGGTGCAAGTAAATTGTTATAGTTGCAATACACTGTATACTAAACCTCAAGGTAACCTTTTTGCATTTACGTTAGTTGTACTTAAGATCCTAATGCATGTTCTGACAGCAATAACTACAACCGATCAAGCTGGACATATGTCTCCTACATGCTCTGAAGAATTTGCGAAGAAGAGGTAATCTGTTAAAAATATAAAAAGTAGCCAGAGAGGAAGAGACAGTATTGTTCCATATTGTCAACATTTTAATTCTTCATCAATCCTTACTTGTGATAGGAAACTCTATACAGAGAGATACAACAGGAAGCAATCTGATCATCAGAAGGTCTCCCCCCTTCGAACAAGAGTTTCGGCCCTGTATACTCCTTTACACTCTAAAAAAAAAGGGGGGGGGGCGGGCCAGCCAGCATGATGCCTTTTCCGCAGTTTCACTAAGCCTCTTCAGTGCCCTTGTTCTCGACTGTCCCCTCAGCCCCAACAGTTTCAATTAATCATACACTGATGCAGCCACGAGCCCTCTTGCACCAATCTCAACAGCCATGACCCTTGCAGTGAACCCATCGTGTCTCAGATCCGCGGCCAGATTACTATACTTGGCCGTTTTGAACAAATGTTGCTCTTCCAATCTGGATTCAAATGGCACGGTCATTTCAATCAATATAACCTGGTGCGATGATGAAGAATGCAGCACTATATACGGCCGTCTTAGAGATTTTATGATACTCTCTGGATATGCCCCTCGCCCAGGTAGGTCTACCACCATCTCCCAGTCATTTGCACAGTCAAGGAGAGGTGGTACACTGCTACCTGATTTACTCGGTTTTGGGTGTGCTGACTTTCCTGCTCTCAGAAAGTATGTGTTTGCGGTGTTCAGCCTGACATTCCTATTCGCCTTCAACCTTGCCAGATCTATTGTCGCAGCCAGCTCATTTAGCACTTTGTTGTGGCACCATGTGTATCGCCCTTGCCCTAATGACACCTTGCAAGCTGAGAGCACGTGTTCAAGTGTCTGCCTCTCATGTCACAGGGGGCACTGCTCATCATCCGACTTTCCCCATCTCACAAGGTTTGTGGCCGATGGCAGGAAGTCATTCATTGAACTAACAACGAAGCTGGGCCTAAGAGGTGCCAAATACCATATATCATTCCATGTCAAGGACCTTTGCAGGGCTCCATGTACTCCATTGGCCTTGTTGTGCCTGCTGCACTGCTTTTTGCAACCTCTTATCATTCTCAGCTCCTCGTATCTCCTGAACTACCATGTCTCTGCGCTCCCTGCTTGATGCCTTGTCTCCATGACCAAATCCTCGTCTATTCGTTTGTGTGTATCCGATTACCTCCCTCAGTTTGAGCGACTCTTGGGCAGCATCAACAGCTTCTTCCACTCTCCACTTCCTTCCCGTTTTTAGTGTGAGCTGAATGGACTTAACCACGTCATCTACTGACTCGCGTAGCATCATTGTAAGCCTTGCCTTTCCAACTTTGTACTCTTCAACAACTGACTTGAAAGGAAGCAGAAGTTTTGACTTTTTGCAGTACAGTGCTACATCTGACAAACCTGGTGGTACCCCTAGCCATTTCCTCATGAACTTGTTGACCTTCTGCTCTATAGCTTCCACTGTACTTGTGATTATTTCATATATAAGCAGTGGCCACAGCAACTTAAGTATCAACATGAATTGGAGGCACCACAGTTTGAATTTTCCTAGAAGTCTGCTTTGGTTTATGATCTGTAGCCTTCTGTCTGCCATTTCTATTGTCTGTTGCACTGCCTTTGAGTCTTTTAATGAGGCATCGTACACCCTGCCAAGACTTTTAATAGGTTCCTCAATGACAGTATGGATTCTTTGGTTGGAAACCATGAATATGACCTCTGCTATCTTCCCTTTCCTGACTGATAGGCTTCTCGACTTCTTGGGTTTGAAGCTCATTCTACACCAGCTGACTAGTTCATCCAGGCGTGTTAACATCCTCCGGGCCTGATGTTCATCTGATGTCAATTGTTTTGTCATCCATGAATGCTTTGAGCGATGGCATGTGACACATTCCACCGAGCTTTGGACATATAGCCATTCCTTCAGCCGCATTGAGGATTACCTGCGAATAGTATCGGAGAGATGGTACATCCCATCGCAATTCCAACTTCAAGGCCAATCCACTTCGTTGTGTACTCTCTGGTTGAAAATCTGACAGAGAACCCTGCAAAATACAGCTTCAGCATTGCTGCAATCTCTTGTGGAACATGATACATTTCTAGGGCCTGCCGTAACATCTGGTGTGGAACGGATCCATAAGCATTTGCTAGATTCAACCAGATTACATGGAGGTTTGTTCTGTCAGACTTTGCCTTTTGAATTGCTTTCCAGATCATTGTGGCATGCTCTAGACATCCTGGTGTACATGGGATACCTCCTTTCTGAATGATAGTGTCTATGTACCCATTTGCCAGGAAGTATGTAGTGAGTCTTTTCGCCATCACTGAGAAGAATATCTTCCCTTCCACATTAAGTAGTGAGATTGGCCTGAACTGACTGATGTCTGTGGAATTTCGTTCCTTCAGGATGTAGACTCCGTTCGCCTTTCTCCATTCTTTGCTTACAAGCTGGGTTTTCCACACATTCTTCAGTAAACGGAGCAGTCGTTTGAGCACCTCAGGGCATCTCTTATACACAACATATGGAACACCATTAGGACCTTGGAGCTGACTTGCAACGAGCTTTCTGGGCAATGCTTTCTACCTCTTGCATCGTGTGGGGTAAATTCAGCTCCTGGCGTACTTGGCCATTTAAGGCCTGCCATGCTGCTGAGCGGCTAATCTTTGCGACCACCTGAATAAGTCATTCTAAGGTGTTCTTCCAGGTCTTCTTTCCTGATGTTTAGCGTTCCCACCCGAAGCTGCTCAAACAGTTCTTTGGCAAACTTGAAGGGCTCCCTGAAGAATCTTTCCCTATCCCTTCGAGTCTTCTTTCTCTTCCTGCACAACCTTTCTGCTCTACACAGGGCATTATGTTGGCCTTTCAGGTGCTCCCAAACCTGTGGTAACCCTTCCTTCTCTGTGGTAAATGCGTTCTTGAACAGTTTTCGGGCATGCTTCTTCTGTTTCCTGATTTCTTCTATTTTAATTTGTCTTCTACTTTTACGCGGTGGGTTACTTTCCCTTGCCTCCCTGACTCCAAACACTTTGCGACAGTGAAAATATATTATGTCGCCGAAGATTTCCAGCTTCTTCTCCAAAGTTATCTGCTTCAGGTTGTTACCCAACTCTTTTGCCAAGGCTTCGTCGAGCTGTTCCCAAAGCCCTTTTGCACTGGCAGGTGGAAACTTTATTGCATCTCTCTTCCCGTCCAAGAAGTGTGTGAGATCATCATTAGGCAGATCAACTTGAATGTACTCAGTACTGTGGATTGACTCCTGGCTGCGTTCTTCAAACGTCTTACCCGTCGAGACAGAGCGCTGTTGATCTCCCTCTGATGAACTCCCACACCTCTTTTTCGTTCTGTGGATTTTCATTCCTCTCTGAGTAGAGAATTTCTTACCACAGGCACATGGAAATTCCAGCCGTTGTTTAGAGCTCGTAGTCCGTGTAACGGATCTGGTCGATTCCAATGAGGCGCCTGTGGATTCATCATTTCCCCCCCCCCCCTTTTTCGGTAAATCCTGGGGGCATCTATCACTTTTGGGTCCTGTAGCAATTGTATACAGCTTAGGGTGTGCCAACCCGGTCAGCCGGTTTCTAGTCTTTCCCAGTGTCATCTGTCTTTCCAGAAGTCCATCGGTCTTTTCCCGATTATCACTGGTCTGACCATGCAATTATGATAGGAAACTCTATATAGAGCGATACAACAGGAGGCAATCTGATCATCAGTCAGAAGTGGTCCCCCCGTCGAACAAGTGTTTCGGCCCTGTATACCCCTTTACACTCTAAGGGGGGCGGGCCCACCTGGGTCATGACTCCCAAGTGTCTTCGCCGAACAGTTGTCTTATGCAGAAAATGAACCCACTCCACCTTGGTTGCAGTTTTAAAATCCACAATTCTGCCAGCCGAAGGCAATTGTGCAAGTAGCCCTTATGTTGAAAACAAATTATTGTGCCACAGCACACTACGACTAGGGACAGACACTAGTAAGTTCATCAGGTCACTAGTACGGTTATAATGTATTAGCTATACCATCATATCTTGGTCATATAATAACAAAAGATCGCAAATACGAAACAGAAACGAAGAAGAGAATAGGAATAGCCATGCTACATTTAACAACATGACACAGATACTAACATCTAAAATACTAACTCAAAAATCCAAACTGAGAATCATTAAATGCAATACATATATTCTTCATTTCTGTATGGTGTAGAAACATGGACAATGAACTCGCAATTAGAAGAAAAAATTGAGGCCTTTGAGATGTGGATATATAGAAAAATGGGGCACATCTGATAGAAAAAGAAAAGAAAACAAATAAAGAGGTCATAGAAAACCTAGAAATGAACAGAGAATTAATGAAAGAGATCACAATTAGACCGCTAAAATATGTAGGCCATGTAAAAAGACAACACCTTACTTAAGACCATAATAGAAGGCAGAGCTGAAGGCAAACGTGCAAGATGAATACGGCGCTATAAGCGGGAAGATAACATCAAGAGATGGACAGGAAAGAGCCTATCAGAGTTGTCGTGAAACATTCTAAATCCACATATATAAATTAAAAGGAAAATGTAAAGCCTAACACATAAATTCAATAAAAGGAAAGATAAATGGTTAAAGACCCGTGCTTTCCAATAGCGTACGCCTGTGTTAATAGAACGTCATGCTAGTTGAACAATAAAAACCCCTTTTTTATGCTTCGTCTGCATATTCTCACGCTTTCACGTTGATAGTAAAGCCTACTGCATCAATACACGCTTTCTACAATAAAACGTGTACTGTATTTCTAAGAAAACCTTGAACTAGGCACCCTGCGTAGTGACCTAAATTAATACTTCCATTAATTTCATTTTATACACTACGTTAACATAAACGAAAGGACAGATGAACTTAGGATAGAAAGAGAGGGAGGGCTGAAAGCAGGAACGCATGCAACACTAACACGCGTCCCGCGATATACAATTAATGCCACCCCAAGCGTAAGGCCAGAAGCACTAACTTTTTTCAAATCGACAGTGATAAAAAACACTACCCATACGAGAGTTAGGTTTAAAAACCTGTAAAATGCTTATAAGGAAACATGACATTATACTGGTTTACGTTTGAAAGCCTGACAGTACAGCAGACACCATAAAGTTTGGAAGTGAGGAGGTGGCAACAGCACGACTATCCTAGAAGAAAATACATATTTTGAAAGCAGCCACTTAGCCCCATTAAAACTTATATATTTGGGTTCCCTTAGGACTTGCTGACAAAGAATATGTTAAGTGTTACGCAAATAGTCTAGGAATTAACAAATTATAGCCAAAAGAAAATAGTGAGGGTGGCAGACAACACCAAATCAGAATCTCACAGTGGCATGTTTTGAAACCACCATTGTACGGGAAATAGGCCACCATGTTAAATCCTATTTGATTGGCGGGAATGATATGTAAGGCTAAACATGATTAGTCGGACTGCAAATACTAATTTTTTGTTGTTAGGGGAAACAGTAGTAGGGGTACTTTTTTTGAAAAGCTGTGTAAACATGGCCCGATTGGTTAGACCCGCCAATATAGTCAATTTGGAGCGTCAGTTCAGTGCCACATTTTGAAATAAACTTACTAAGAAACAGTGCGTTGAGTTTCAGTGCATATTTTTTTCTAAATAAAAGCCTGGGACAGCGGCAGATTGAAATTGTGCCATATTCATTGCCAGTCAACGTAATTGTGTATTATTTCCATGAATTGTGGTAAGCTTGACATATTTGATATCTTTTTAATGAAAATTGAATGTAAATTGATAATTTATGGCTGTATATGTGTGTGGTTTAGTAGCAAACATGAGGCAAGGCCTAGATAGTGCTCCAACCTGAACAGGACGTGTCGGAGAAAAGTAAAACTGCATGGAATTGCCAAACAGTACACTGACACCTATCTTATTGACAAGAAGGAACTAATGCTGGAATTGCAGAGGCGTAGAAACCATTAGGGAGGAGTATACTGGTGTAAATTGTTTCAGATGAAGCTAGCCGTGGGCCTACCGCTCTGAACTCAGTGTTTGTTATGTATTGTGTTCAGTGTGGAAATAGATTATAAATTAGTTCTGAAATAGGAGGTACAACCTTCTTGTTTCAGGGACCGTGGTCCTAAGTTATTGAAGCAGCACCTGGTCTGAGTTTTGCTGAATCCAGAGGCTGACAGCATACTCCTTGGTCCAGATAGCGACCAGTGAGGTGTCTCCATAACACAGGGAAGCAATCGAGCAGAGGAGTCTTTTCCTGCCACCATCACGAAAGATAAGCTTCTGTGGCCAGAGGAGCTCAACATTATGTTCCCCCCCCCCCCTCTAAAATTGACATTATATTAAACCCCGAGGGACAATTAATTGTTTCAAATGACAGGAACTGTGAACTTTTCCCAATACTATTTCCAAGATAATCAAACACTTAAAGACATGATGACAAACAACAATCTAGCTTGAAAAACAAAACCAGTATTACCTCATATTACTACTTCACAACTTACACACATAGGATAAGAATAATAAAATATGTCAATACAAAGATTATATTTATAAACTGTGTACATACTACTTGTAATTACATTTGATGGTGATTCCTGGTTCATTGTGTAGTTGAATCAGGATATCCATTATTGAAAGGAATTATTACATATATATTTGAAACTTTACACTTGACTCATTTAAGATAGTCTTATAGAGTGTTATATGTGTGTGAGTGTCACAGTGTTGTAAAGTGTTGTGGAATAAAATAAATTGGTTATCTGTCTGTTGCTGTTGTGACTTACACTTCATCATTTTCATAACCCTAGACATTCAACGTAGTCATCACAATATTCCAGAATAATTCTGACTGAGGTATAAATGTGGTAGCAAGTAAGGTCATCTGTAATACACCACACTTATTAGATACAGATACCTTCACAGCTGATCTCAGTCAGTACACTAAATCCCCTATAATATTTATAACATCCCACTTTACCACAAGAGTGTACCATCAAGACAAGAGACAGAAGACAGGAGATCCATTACAGTAGACCTTCGATTTGAAGATGGCACCTGATGATGATGATACCATCAAGGTGCTGAGTAGTGTTATTTATGTGTGTGACCAGTGTGCTGTTGCACATTTACACATTCTTCAACCGAGATGGCCAGAACGATCCTGTACCTCAAAAGTTACAGCTCACAGCGTTAAATATTATCTATAATTTATCATTGTGTATATCAATTAATAAAAATGTTTCAATTCTCAGTGGGGTACGGATGGGTCGTTTCATATATAATTCTGTCTCTCATAATTGGCCTCTATTCTTGTGAACTTCACGGTTTATATTCTTCTTAACTGTTAGCCCCTTTAGCGGATATTATGGTAGGGGAGTGAAGTGTTACAGACTTTATTACACTAAGTCTAAGCGTTATGATATGGAGTGACTAGTCCCCCTTTCTCGAAACCGTTGCCTTCCCTAATCAAGATTAAAGTCAGACGCTGGATACACTTGGAGCGTGACGATACCAGGTTTCGAACCCGTTAACTTTTCCTTGAGAAGCAAGTGTTCTAACCACTCATCCAGTCGGACGCTCAATTTTCATATGGTATTTGCCTAATACTGCACGGAATATCTCTGCGTGTCACCAACTGTGATCATGGACAAATATAAAACGTAGAATTATCGAAAGTATTCGGAGAAATTTGCAACTTTAGCTGAAGTTCATTATTTTAATAAACATAGAAAAGAAAGCATGATTATTTTGTTTGCCCGCCTGCGGTATGTAACGTCTCCGGAATTGTTAGATTAGTGTCCTCACACAGAAACGTAACTAGAAGGCTTTAAGGTTGATTAACTGTTTGACAGTTGAAGGAGGTGGGTAAAAGCCATGTTGCTAAACAAAAAATTCTGATTGACATTACGTGAAAATAAGATAAGAGCTTGTTCTGTTAGGAAATAAAATAATCTATATTAAATTGTAGGCTAGACTTTTTTTCTTACTTTTCTTTCTTCTTTGTTCTATCTCTACAATATAACATTGTCTTACATTATCATTACTTTGAAAATAAGTTCAGCTTTTCCCCGTAACTATGGCAATGTAATTCTGTTACGGGGGAATAAGCATTTCGGTTAGTTTTGTGAAAATTGACTGTAATTTTGTTTCGTTACCGAAATTCTCAATATGAAGTAACGAGTACACTGAAATAGCTCAGGTGAGGTCTGTATGAAGAGAAATACCCCCATTTCGTCACTAAAATACCTTCTTTCTTGCTTGGCCACTGACTAACGATGCAATTAGGGACTAACATGCCTGGTGGCGTCTTTGTAAGGCAGCAACAGTCTACGCTGTGTTCGATGGGCGGCCATCCTTCATGGGGTACCCCAGCACTGGTTCATTCTTTGCAGCCATGGTTTCCAGAAACAGTTATTAGCTCTAATTGTATTATACTTAATTTAACATTGAAGAATATCTTTCTACTTTCTGCTGTTGAAAGAGGTCCGAAAATATACTCCATTTTACTAAGCTGCATAATGTGTATCATCGCCGATTGACCGGGTGGTTAGTTCGCTTGCTTCTCGGGATAAATCTCCTGTGTTCGAAAATTGGCAGCTTCACGTCTCGGTCTGCCTAGCTTAAATACGTACATGGCTCTTCTCTTGAGCTAGGGAAGGCAAAAGCAGCGAGAAAGGGAACTGGTCATCCCCACCTCATAATCTTGAGACCTAGTATAGTGAAGTCTCGAACACTTCACTCTCTAACTGCATTATCTGCTGTGAGACAGCTTTTGCATTTATTACTGGCTTTTCTTTAACTTGCAACGTATGTCACTCTCTTGTAACTTTCAAATCTTGCAATCGATTTTTCAATCACTTCCAGATGAGCAATAGCTCTTAAACTTGGCATAGTTGTGTATTCCCCATGACAATACAATAATCAGTCGTAAAAATCTGTCATCTCAAGGCGATTTGCGTTGCACTATGTTGTGCGCCTTGAGGCCCGGTGCACCCGTCTTCAGCTTTTGGTCAATTTGATGTTACATTTTTTGACTGCAAGCTATAAACTCATTGAAAACTTATTTGTGGCTTTTTAGTGCATTAAAAGCCTGTGTTTAAAATATGTATTTTTTAAATTTTATATTTTTAATAATCTATACATTGCCAAACCTACACGTTCTTTCGCAGCTATTTCCACGACGGAGAAGCATCATTCACGGTAACGTGACCATCTTAAAGCCGCCATTTTGACCGTAGTCACTATAAGCAACGCCGCGTTTATGTCCCAAGGTTCTCTGGCGAAGCAACAAAAGGATAGGACTACTACTCATTCAGGCATGCCGTAGAAGGCTGAAAATATGATGTTGTGCATGAAGCTATCAACATCAACACGTAAAACATATTGCTACATAAACCACCGCAGCAAAAGCATGTGGATGCTTGGTACAGGGTTCCTGTAAGGGAATCAGATACAGTTATGGCTCTATGCTCCATCCGTAGATACAAGAAAAATAATGATAGATGTAAGCTGGATGTTGATGGTACACATATGATGAAAACCAGCTAATAGTGTTTCAGGGTAGTCCCTGTTCTTGGAATCCCCAGGGTATGAGAAATAGGGGGAGACCAAAATTATATGAAGAAAACTGAGACAGATGTGAACGGGATTAAGAAGATGTGAAAATAGCTTGACCAGATTTTGGCATCATAATAAAGGTACTGAATAGGCACGCAAAAAATATATATACATATGTGTGTATGTGTGTGTTAGCGTCAGTTTTGACCCAACTGTAAATGGGTGCCTCACTCTGCTCTTGAGTTAGGGAAGGAAAAGGCAGTGAGGAAGGGACCTGGTCAACCCCACCAGCCCATGCTACACCTCGTATTTTGAAGTCTCTAACACTTCACTCCCTACGGAAGTTTCTGCTACGGGACTTCCTTTAACTTTTATATAAATATTTGTTTAAGAATTAAAATAATTTGCACATCAAGAGAAGAAACTTTTATTGAAAGTCGGTGATGAAAGAAAAAAGCTGAAATATCTAGCGATGGGCGGGAAGTGGTTGTCTCCAAGCACCATTAAGTCAGGGAACAGACAACGTTTATGATGCTGCCACAGCCGAGCATTAATTCCGAGCTGCACTTGATCCCATCTTATTATGTTATGTTTTTTGATCAAGAGTCTCGAGCTAACAAGATAAAGGAAGAAAACACATATGAGCAGATTGATAAGATAAGAGAAATATCTGTCGGCCTGAAGACCTCGCTGGACAGAGAGGAATTAAAGGTCTTCATCATAGAGGGAGGAAATATTGTTCGATGCCATTCTATGGCATTCTAAGTAGTTCTCGCTTGCGAAGGAGAACACGTGACTGCCTTCAGCACTGCCTGGTCCGTTTTCTAGAGGAGTACTTCTCACATTGTTTTGTTGTTGTGTGTTTTACCCAGGGGAACACAAAATTGCTCTCTTGTTATCGTGAAGCCTTTGCAGAATAAATAATGAGAAATATAGATGGACGGATTGATGGATAGATGGATGGATGGAAAGACAGAGAGATAGCGCGAGCGCGCGCGCGCGAGAGAGAGAGAGAGAGAGAGAGAAGGAAATGGAGAGAGAGAGAGAGAGAAATAAAGAGGGAGAAATAGAGAGACAGAGAGAGGGAGAGGGAGAGAGTGTGTATAATTACTATTAAGAATTCAAATATGTTGGAAACGGCAAAAAATTATAACCCTACATTTACATGCAATAGTAGATCTTTATTTGGAAACATAATTAGATAATTGGGACATGTAATCAGCAGTCACCGAGTATTGGAAAAGTCTGCGATTGTATGAGTAGGGACTTGCAGTTTTATATTTTTGTCTTAAAGGTCATGTGGAAGATTGTACTAAAGATGAGTAGCAGAGTACGCTAAGGTTTTCTTGAATGTCAAACCTAGGCTTGGACACTTGTAATTTG